>BHFV01000146.1:7030-25694 GCA_003568905.1 Trebouxiophyceae sp. KSI-1 | reverse complement strand
AGGCCGCCCGCCGGCGCTCAACGAGGTGGAACTGCAGCGCGGCGAGGTCAACGGCGCGTTTTGAAGGAAGCTGAGCCGCCACAGGTGAGTGGCTCTGTGCCCTTAGCACCGGGAGTGGCTCTGAGGCGCAAAAAAGATGTAGGAGAAGCCTAGAAAGGAACCTGCTGCGCACAGTCAGTGAGGCGAGCATGCAGGACAGCCACAGCATATCGGTCGAGCCTGCCTTTCAGATGCAGTGGGCTCGTCGGCAGCAGAGCAGGATGTGGCTCAAGCGCTGCGCTGGGGCCTGAGGAGCTGCACTGAGAGCATCACTGTATTGACAAGCATATGCTTCAGCATGCAAGCTCAAAAAAACAACCTCCTGCTGTTGTGCAAGCAGCCTGTTGTGTAGGCTGCTCGCGGCTTGTGCCTGACACGATGCCATCTCCAAGCAGATGGCTGCACTTCGACCGTTTACAGGCCCTTGTGATCAGTTAGCAAGTGCTCGCCTCTCGGCGCCAAAGCTCGTATTGTAGGCGGCGTGAGCTCCCAGGCACTTTTCGCATCTCAGGTCGAACGCATGGCAGTTGCTGCCACTAGCCACGTCAGGCAGCGTGCCCAGCGCGGAGCTTGCGCAGTCGCAGTGACCAGATTGTGAGCCCACTCAGGGTCGAATCGGAGTGGAGCTCGCACTCAATAGTGCAGGGCACCGGCGAGCGGGACTGGGGCAGCCGGAATGGGCCGCACACACTCACTGTCCGCTCCCTGTTCAAAGACTGGATGTCTATTTCCGGCGTCAGCTGTCCTTTGACAAGAACCTCGTCCTTGCCTCCCAACTCGCCTGCCCGAGACAGCCTGACGTCCATGGCAAAGCCACCGATGGTCCCGACTTTAGCCTCCAGAACGTAGACGCCTGGCCAGACAGGCTGCAGCAACCGGCACAGGAGGGATGTCAGCACTTGCAGCCTGTCAGCACTTGCAGCCTTCGCGAGTGTCGAAGGAAGTGTCTGATGTGCCGGGCGTGAAGACACGGTGCTGGTGCTTGCAGATGCAAGAAGGGTGGACTAATGATCAGGCTTTAGGCAAAGGTCACGAGGGCTCGCGGATACAACGGAAGAAGAAGGATTTGGGAAGGGGCACCGAAGGGGCACCTTCAGCTCGCCAGACAGAAAGATCTCGAACGTCCACTCAAATCTGATGTACCCCGAGTCCCGTTCCCATTCCGGCTCGTCCCCAACCCAATCGTCACTGAAGAGGTCGCTGCCGCGCAGCACTGGGCTCTCCAGGCGCCCGTACTTGCGCATCGCCGCGGCCAAGTTGGCCCTGCAGTTTATGACAAAGTATCACTCGGGAGGTATTCGCAATCAGACCGACATGTCTCACCAGCCAGGCCTCTCTGGCTTAGCTGAGCTTGCCTCTCTGAGCTAAGCGAGAGGGCTGTTGGCACGCAAAACGCATCAAGACCTCCTGACACGCAGCTCAGCGCTCTCGGTACGGCAGCGAACACTAAGCGAGCTAGGTCGGCAGCTGGTGGCCCCACCCGCCTTCACCGGCCCAGGCAGCGCCGAAGCGGGCAGCCGTCAGCTGGTGCCAGCCATTTGCGTCCAGCGTGGCCCTTAGCGCCTTGCAGGCCGCGCGGAAGGCGGTCACATCCTCGGCCCATTCGAGGCGAGTTGCGATCCTTTTCAGCAAGTCTCGCGGCAGGCCTCCCAGCGAGCTGCTGCTGCGCGACATTGCGGCAGACTCGTGGGCTGTGCGCTGAGGAGTAAAGCAGAGGGAACTAGGGAGCGGCCGTCGAGGGCGTTAAATCTCGAAGGGGGCGCTTGCAAGGCCGGTCAGTGCCCTACTGAGCACGCGGTCTGAAGCGCGCTTACACTGCTGTTCACAGTCAGCAAAGCAAAACAATGAAGCTGACTGCAAAAAGGGCAAGGCACTGCCAGGCAGCTCAGCCTTCTGCGCCACAAGCAAGGGTGTCACTCCACCGCCGTCCCAATGGCGTCGCCCACTTTGATGGCATCGGCCGCCCGCTTGCCAGCGGCGCTTGCGGAGTCCGCCGCCCCGCGTTCCTGTGCCGCCTGCGCCACGCACTTTCTTCCTTTGCCACCACACAAGCCTCTCGCAACCCACCCTCTGCTCAAGCAGCCAGCCCGGCTGGCAACCACTCTCTGCCCCTTCCAGTCCACTCCCCGCTGCAGACCAGTGCCGATCGCATCCCAAAGAGAGTAGTCTTACTGACGATCATTGAGACGATAGAATGGCCGAAAGCATGATGATATTGGTGGTGTCGGCATCAAAAGGCTGTGCCTCCCTGTCCACCTCACTGAGCATTCCAGCACCCCAGCAGCAGCCCCAAGTAGGCGGCACAAGCACATGGCCCACAGCCGCCAGCCAACCAGGGGGGCCAGACTCACCAGCGCCGAGCGCTTGGCGATGGCCTTTGCGAGGAAGGTGCCGGCGCCGAAACCGGGGGCGAACTGGCGCATCGTCTCCTGGAACGCGGTCCTCGTGTTTTCGAATTCCCACTTGGCCTGGCCGAGGTCGAACGCCTGCGGTGCACCAAGGGGCAGACACGGGACGCGTGTCAAGATTGAGACATGTGGGATGGGCAGGAAAAGCGCAGGCAGGCAGAGGGCACAGAGGGAGAGGCTGCGAGTGTGGCGTGCGCTTCATTTTCCTGGTAAAACGACGCCAGCATTGCGTTTGGGAGACGTGGAATGGCCCCAGGGGAAAAACGCTGTTTCTCCTGCCGGAGCCTTGCGGTGTGATGCTGCCCGTTCAGGCGCAGCATGCCAGGCTGTCGCCTGCTGCAGCCTGCCCAATCAGAGACGGGCCGCGGTCTTGCATCACGGCAGGTTCACCAAGAGCTCACTGTCGCGGCAGCACCTGTCAGAGCCCGCCCGGCTGACGCGCCCGTGCAAGCGAGCAGCTCAGGAGCGTCGCTGACTCAGCAGAGCGTAATCAGGCGACACCCGCCCCGCCACTGACTGGCCCTGCGGTATCCAAGGGGGGCGGCGGCTGCCGTGCCTCCTGCTGCAGGCGCTCGCCCTGCTGCTCCAGCTGCCGCGCGATGCGGGCCTTTTCCTCCACGAGGGCCAGCCGCGCCGCGTCCACCCGCCGCCGCTCCCCCTCGCACTGCGCCAGCAGCCCGGCCTGCCCCTCCGCGCCGCCGCGCCCCTGCAGGCGCCGAGCCATGCACATGCAATCAGACAGTATCATACAATCGATCCTCCAATGCCAGGTAAGCTCCTGTAAGAGCCGACCGGGCGTCTGCTGCCCTGCCAAGCGGCCCCGCCTGTGACCCCCTCTCAGCTGCCAGGCGCGTCCGTGGCAGCATGTTGATGCTTCATTCGGCAATACTCTGGGGTTTTGCCACCGCAGCAATGCTTCCAGGCGGCGATTTGGCACCGTGCGGCCCTCCCCCCAGCGGCTGCGGGGACAGCCGCGTGCTGAATGCTGGTGCCGCGGCCGCAGCAAACGCCCGAGGCAGCCGCAAGCGCAGCGACAGCAGCTGCTCGGAGCAGCTCATCTCCTCCTCCTCTGCTCCTCCTCCGGCGGCGGCGGCGGCGGCGGCAGCAGGGCACCAAACACCAGCGCAGTGGGGTCGGCAGGCGCGTGAATCCCGCCGGCTGGCTTGCCGGGTCTGGCAACTTCAGACTGTGTGCTCGGTGCCTCCGGCATGTCAGGCACGGCTCAGCGCCCATGAGGGCGGCTGAGGCGACGACATGCCACCCACGAGGCGAGCACGCGCTTGCGCACCTGCTGCTGCTGCGCGGCCGCCATCTTGGCTTCCAGCTCCGCCACCTTGGCGCGGTACTCCGCCTCGAGCCGCCGGACAGTCGGAGAGGCGCCCGCGCCCGAGCTGCCGCCGCCGCCGGCGGTGCTAGGAGCGCCGCCGGCCAGCTGGTCGAGTGCCAGCTTGGCGAGCGCCTCCAGCTCGGCCAGCAGGCGCCTGCCGGCCCGCAGCTGCCCCACGAGCCGGCTGGTGCCCGCGCTGCGCACGCCCTGCAGGTGTTTGGTGGATTTAGGTTTAGGAAATTTGTTTAAATTCTAACGCGGGGCGGCAGCAGGGGCAGTTGGTGGGTGCGGTCAATGAGGCACTGATCGCAGCCTGTGGCCTGCGAGACTCAGGCAGGCTGCAAGCGTGTTGCCCGCCCACCAACTACTGCCAGCCTGGCATTATGCATCGGTTGGAGCCCCGCCCTGCTTGCCGACAGACAGCCCCCCCCCCCCCCCCCAACCCGTGCGGCCCCTTCCCTGCTTGCCAGCAAACGGCAGCTCGTCATGCTCACATAAGAAAAAGGTGCCCCCCTGCATCCTGGATCCCCACCATCTGCCATCCTGCCCAGACAGCTTTGGCTGTCGGCTGTCTCCCGTCCAAGTTCAAAATTCGGCACCAGGGTGATCCTGAGCCCTGACGTTGGACCGCACAAAAGAAACGCGCCTCTGTCGGGGAGGCCGCGGCCGCAGAGCTCTCGGCCGCCAGCAGCGCGGTCGCCCGCCCGATCTGCTCCAGCTTGGCCCGCAGCTTCGCCTCGGCGCCCAGCGGCGTCAGCTCCGCCACCTCCGCCGCAAACTCCTCATCCACGGTGCGTTTGATGGCGGCCAGCTGCTGCTGCCGCTGCGCCTGCGCGGGACAGGACAGCGGTGGCAGCGGAGGTTAGTCCAGGAACAAGGCAGGCTGTGTTTCCCTCAGTAACATTTGTCATTGCATGGGAGGCCCACCGCAGGCGCAGCAATAGCATGGATACCATGCACCTCCCACCGCGAGCCTCACAGCACAGCCCCAGGAAACCTGCTTGCTCTCGTCCCCTTTCATCGCTCCGCTGCACAGATTCACGAGACCCAGGGAGAAAGGAGAATCCCCTGCTCTGAAGGACGTTGACAGCGCAGCGCTACCCATTGCGGCTGCCTGGCTCCCCTCTCTCCCCCAGCTTGGGGAGTGCAGCAAGCGCTTCCAAACCTCCGACGCGACTGCCAAGCGGCTCGAGCTTGCCCTGGAACCGCCACACAACCGCTGCGGCGTAACCTCCGCAGCAGGTAAACGCGCCTGCTGATTCGTCATCGTCCGGTGCTCCGCCTGCAGGCTCTCGAGCGCGGCTCGCAGCTCCCGGTTCTCGGCCAGCACCTCGCGCTGCTTCTCCTCGTACACGGCCACGACGCGCTGCGGGCGTTAGGGTTCAGAGTCACGACAAGATTTAGAATTTCTCTTTGGACAGCCGCCGGAACGCCCAGGCACGAGGCGCGTCCGGGAGAGGCCTTGTGCTCGCGAGAAAAGCTAAAAGTGAGCCCTTCTGCTATCCACCAGCGCCGGCGCGTTTTTTGGACGGCCCGGCAATGACTGGAGCCGGAGCTGGAGGAGGTGCATGAATCTCCTCATGTGTAACTCCTCCTCCTTGCCGCGAGGCATCATGCACTCTCGACGTGCCTGGCGGCTGCTTCCCGCTTCCCGCAATCAAGATTTAGATTCCCCGACTCTACACCCCCCTCCCCGCCGCTGCGCAGCCGGACAGAGCCCCGCTTTTGGCAGGCAGCCGGCAGGGCCACGGTCAGGAGCAGCGGCTGGCGGCGATTAGTACTTGTAACCAATAACGGTAACACAGTGAAGGTAATGGAAACACACTGATGGTATCAGTAACAGAAACGGCAACTGTCACTCGCCGTACCCACAGCAAGCAAAAAAGGGCTCTGGACATGCAGGTGGGCGTGCTGTGTGAGGCCGGCCGGCAGCGGAAGGAGGCGGCGTGCCTTGAAGAGGTCGTCGTCCCGCCGCCCGGCGCCGCCGCGGCCGCTGCCCTCCGCCAGCCGGCTGCAGCAGCATGGTTTTGGGTGAGCCTGTCAGCAGCCGACCTTCCAAAATCCCACGGGGGATTTTCTTCGGCAGCCCGGCTTCAGAGGGGTCCGGGGACAAGCAGCAGAGGCAGCGCGTGCCATTCACCATTCCGCCGTTTCTGTGGTTCTCGTTTTGCTGGCTTGATTGAGGGGCGGTGAGGTCAGGGCCGCGCCTGGCAGCGTCCTGGTTGGCTTTCGCCTCCTTCCGCCGCTCCATCAGCACCTCGTGCAGCTTCGCCTGCGGAGAAGGGCGCCGCCGGCACTTGGGCTCAAGAGTCCCAAGGCAGGTCAAGGGGGCGTGCCCTGGCGCTGCCTGCCTCGCAAGCACCCATGGCGGCAGCGAGCAGTTGAAAGCGCCCGCGGAAGGACGCCGCACCCTCGCCGTGGCAACGGCGGCGGCCGCCCGCCAGGCAGCAAAGGTCGGCGCCGCCGTCCGCATGGGAATATTAGTAATCATAACAACACGCTTTTCAGCGTAATCACGAGGGAATCATGGACCCCGCCATGACCCCTGCAAGTCAAGCATCCAACCGCAGTGCCGGTTTTTGAAGAGGCGGGCGGGCCTGCAGGCGTTCGAACTCGCGCTCCCGCCGCCGCAGCTCGTGCTGGAACTGCGTGTGCCGCCGCTGCAGGTCCGTGTTGGCCTTGGCCAGCTCGCCCGCCTCGGCTGCCAGGCGCCCGCTCTCCGCGCGGCCGCTGCTCTCGACGGCCCGTAGCTGCGAGCCGGCCGGCGGGCGCTCGCGTCGGCTTTTCTCGCTCGCAAAAGCCGGTGCAAAAGCCGGTGCAAAACTGGTGCAAAAACCTCAAAAAGGAGAAACGATTGTGGCGGGGCACGAGTCTGCGAGTGCCGATCCAAGTAGTAGCGATGCCGCATTCCAGTTTCTGCCTCCTTGAAGGGCGATCCTCCCTCCCCCCATGTCCGATAGCCATCCTCATGGCAGCAAGACCTGTGAGCTTGTCTTGGTCGCGCACCGTGCTCTTTGCCCTGTGCGCCCCATCCTCTATCCCACAAGCCCTCGCGAGTTTCAAGCCACCAAGGTAGTTAGCGTGGCGGTGTAACTGCCCCTCCCTGTAACTCCCCACCTCCTCCAAAACAGAGCACAGACAGCGGCTCGCCTTGTTCTCCAGCCCGCCAATCTCGCGGTCCTTGGCCAGCAGCCGCGCCTCCAGCCGCTGGCGCGCCTGCTCGGCGCTCGCCAGACCCGCTTCCAGGCGCGCCATGCCGTCCTCGGTGTCGCGAAAGCGCTCGATGTCGCGCTGCCGCTGGTGCAGCATCGCGTGCAGCACGTTGCAGACGGCGGCCGCGTCGGCCGGGCGGGCGGACTGCAGCGGCAGCTCCGCGGGGAAGCCGTACGCTGCGCATTTGGTTGAAGATGGCGGTCAGGTGGAGGCGAAATTCAGCCGAGGGGAGGAGGGCTAGAGGTCGTGTGAAGGTGCTGCGAGGCGGTGGAGAGTAGCGCTGGGTGTGCTGGAGCGGTGGTAGGATTGCCACTCCCCAGGCAGCTGGTGCAGGGGAGGGATGGGAGACGGGGGAGTGAGGCGTGCCAGAGAGGGAGGAGGTCAGGTAGGCGATGCTGGACTTGAGGTTGTCTGCTGTGGCGAACGGCGCCGAGCTGCTGGCCGCGGCCAGGCGCTCCTCCTCCTCCAGGTGAGCGGCCGGGCGGCCCTGGTAGCTGTGCACCACCCTCTGCAGCATGGCGCAGGGCCAGGTGTCAAAACGCCGCGCACAGCGAGGCCAGGGCCATGTCAATGCTCCCTGCGCCGAGCTGGGCGGCGAGGGCCCCGGTGCGGGGGCCGAGACGGTTGCGGAAACCTCGCATGCGTACGACACGCTCGCCCGGGCCGTCGGAGCGCCCGCGCGGCCCGCGCCCATTGTTTCACGCGCATGTGTGACCTCATAAGTCGGTGTGGGGCAGCAGCCGGGCGCCAGGGCGCGCCTGCAGCTCATCGTCCAGCTCCTGCTCCTCCTCGGTCTCGAAGTCCTCGTCATCGAACAGGCTGCGGTACGCCTCGCTGCCCGCCATACCTCCCCTGGTCCGCTCAGGCTCGAAAGCCGCGCTTGGACGGGCAGCGATTGGCCTAGCTGCTTCCGAAGCGAGCTAGCTACTCGAGCACGGACCCCGCTGCCGTCCCATGCCGCATGCGCCGTGGCACAGTGAATCTACAGGCCAGAGCGGCAGCACTAGAGCCGTTGGACGCAAGAAAGCCGGGAGCTGCGCCGAAGCGGATTCGAATCCAATGCCGGGAGTAAAAGGAATGAGCAGCAGTTTGCAGATGGTGTCAAGGGTGCTGCCCGCGGAAGCTTTGCCTGCAAGTATTCAGCGCGTTGCGCGATCCTCGATTTCTGCCTCTGTTTTTGGTTCGCGCCATGTAATAACAACCTGGACTTCGCAAGGCGGCGCTTGAGCGCCGGCGCCTGGCACTACCAGCAACGCGGTTAAAGTTGGACGCTCGCTTATCAACATGCGGGTGATCTCCGCCTATCTGCTGGTACGTTCCTCCCGGGCGACTCCCGCCCCTGGCGGCGATGGCTTGCTCATGGTGCTTCCAAGCTGCGATCTGCAGCCCTGCAGGGCAGCGATTCTGACATGCTCTGGCACGGACTGCAGGCTGTCCTGGGGGGCAACTCGTCCCCGTCCGCCAAGGACATCGAGAAGATCCTGGGCTCTGGTGCGCCGCCCTTATGCCGGGCAGAACGGAGGCACCGGTGCCTCCGCGAGAGAGCGGAACACTGACGCGAACTCTCTCTGGCGCGCAGTGGGCGTGGAGGCGCCCCAGGACCGCGTGGAGGCTCTGCTCAAGGAGCTGGAGGGCAAGGACATCGCTGATGTCGTCGCCAGCGGCCTGAGCAAGCTGGCCTCCGTGCCCGCCGGCGGCGCTGTGGCTGCGGCTGCCCCTGCTGCGGGTGCGCCTCCGGCACTTGCTGCCTTGCCTTCCCAAAGTGTCTTCGCCAGCGCTCCCGCTTGCTGCGTAACGGCCAGGGCAAGTCAGAAGCTGCTCTGCGAGCTGCCCTGATTCTGTGTCACCTGCAAACTCCGATGTTGCGCCTGGACCCATCGCCTGACTGTGCACCGGGCGATCCCTGCAGCCGCTGCCGGCGGTGGTGGCGCTGCCGAGGCCAAGAAGGAGGAGAAGAAGGAGGAGTCTGAGGAGGAGGAGGACGAGGTCAGCCCATCTCCCCTCCTTTGCTCCCTTGCCTGCATCTGGAGCAGCACCCGCATGGGGGCGAAACCTCTCTTCCAGTGCGTTGGAAGCAGCAGCAAACAGTGGCTGTTGGGTCTAACATCCACGCGCTTTCGAGGTCGGTGTTGCAGGCACTGACACGGCTTGCATTCGGGTGCGTGCAGGACATGGGCTTCTCGCTCTTTGACTAGGCGTGCCACTCGGTCCCGGGGCTGTAACCATCGCTTAACCCTAAAGCGAGGCTCCATGTGGAGACGCCCATGGCAAAGAACCCTCGACGCATCCTTCTTCATTATACTTACACACGAACTGTCACTTGAAACTACTGGTCAAAACACGCCAAATCAGGCGGCGCAGGCTGGGCAGGTGGTCGATAACAGATGCACAGAATTCAGTACTGGAGCAACAGGAAGCCACGGCTGGAGCTCGAGGCATAAAGAGCTAAGATGCATGGTCAGGAGTCACAGCACGTTCTGCTCCGTCTGCACTGCCCTTACCGACACTTCAGTCAGCTTGTACAAGCATGACTGGCGGGGGCTGGGCACAGCAGCCTGCTGCCCCGCATCTGTCTGCGGCTCTCGCCACCGATGCGCCACATGCAGCTGCGACAGCCCATGAAAGCCTGTCAGCGGAGAGACGAGAAGAGGCAAGCATGCCTGTCTCAGGCTGCCCTGTGGGCATGGGGAGGATGCGGGCGCAGAGGACGCAGATAGCCCCAGCCAGCAGCCCACCAGCGGTGCTTTGGTAAGCAGAGCAGTGTTTCTTACGGGCTGGGCATAGTGGAAGCAAGAATGGCTGTCGCCTCACCCGGCCGGTGACCTCCTGCGAGGGCCCTGCTTCCAGCGCCTCCACCCGCACAGCGTCCTGCTCACATGCATTAGTAAAGCCACGAGCCACCAACCCCCAGCAGTAAGCCTGAATGCGGCTCAGCAGGCAGGATGGGATGCACGCCTGCACCATGTGCTCGAGGAAGCCTGTCCAGTGGGCATCTCCCTCCGCGTCCTCATGCGCCACAGCTGCAAAGCCGACCTGTGCCTGCGGCCAGCAGCCGGCTCGGCTCAGCACACCTAACCTCCGGTTGCAGTCAGATAGAAGCACATCGGGAGGCAGGCACCTGGGCCAACCAATCCAGGCTGGCGAGGGCCATCAGGAAGCGCAGCCAGGCGTTGGGCTCGCTGTCGCAGTATAGACTGTGCAGCTCCTGCGGGCGGCAGCCTGCTGGGTCAGCGGGGCACAAGGGAAGTGCTGCATGAGGCGGGCTTTGCTTTGCTTTGCTTTGCTTTGCTTTGCTTTGCTTCTTGGCTCCAGCAGCGCACTGTCAGGCTGTCGACATGGAGCGCCACTCCAGCAGAGGCGCCCGGGGCGCGTGCCGCCTGCTGCACTCTGGCTTGCAGGTGCGCCTGCAGCTCCGCCAGTGTGCCTGTGCAATGGACGGGGGGCCCCTTCAGGCACACCATTCCCTGCATTCAAAGAGGAAGCGGTGACATGGTAAAAGAGCAGTCTGGGACCTGGGACGGCGTCTGGCTCTGTGACCATGTCAGTGACTGCGACTTGACCGCTGGCGATGGCATCAGTCAGCGAGACACCCTGCTTGCGCAGGATGTACTGGTAGTGTGACAGCGGCTCCTTGGCCAGCAGCAGCACCACCTGCAGCGCGGCCACGTGTGGGATGGCGGCAGCCCAGCCTCAGCCGGTCGGGTGAGGGCCGAAGGGCGCCGCGCCTGGGTGCCCTGCTTGAGAGCGGCTCGCAGCAGCTGCAGCAGCACAAAAGCGCCGGGCGCGTCCAGACTGTCGCGTATCAATGTGGAGCCGGCCAGGCTGAGGCTCAGGGCCTCCTGGATGGACATGCGTCAGCGGCAGATGCGCAGATGCCGTGCAAAGTGCGCGACGCGAAAGGGCCACTGTTTCAACGATGTGAGAAGGGCCACCTGATGGGGATGTAGAGTCCATGTACGCTGTGCTTTACGCTGTGCTTTTGCGCGCTGCATGAAACTCAGGGGCGAAGGCGTTCGGACAACCTGGTCGCGGGGCTCTCATCCTTCGGCGTGGACGTCGTTGTGCAAGTCGCGTGAGGAGGAGCGGTCGACGCCATGAACATGACGGGCCCCCGCGCCGCGGCGGAGGCCGGCTTCAGTGGCCGCGCCGCCTGCTTCAGCGCGCGCAGCTCGCCCTTCGCCACCGGCGCCGCCCTGCGCGCCTCCAGTGAGCACCCCCTGCCGTGTCGTGACGCAGCAGTGTTGCCATGCTGATGTCGAGTGCGGTGCTGGACGACAAAAATACTGCGTGGAGGCCGACACATCCACGGCCCCTCGGCGGCCGAAGGCTCATGCAGCGAGCAGCAACGCCATATGTGACCGGCTGAGTGACGGCCGACAGGATTTTGCTTGTCTGTGGATTCATGTACCGGGCTGGGGAGTCAAATAAGCGGCCATGTCTGCGGATGCTGGTGGCATGTGCCGGCTCCCAGGTCGCTGCTGCAGGAGCTTGCCAGCCGAGTTCAGGCGGCTAGGCGTCGACACGGACGCTTTCTTGGATTCCCCGCAGGCAGCCGGCAAGTGGCGGGGCGGACAGCGCTGGTCGTTGAGGCCAAGGAGTCACGCATCGGCAAGCAGCCCATCGTGGTTCCGAACGGCATCACGCTCACTGTCGAGCCCGGGAAGATGATCGTCAAGGCACGCACTCGCCTGACTTCACTGCTTGCACACAGGAAGCCGCAGCTGCGACTTCCCTGTGCCGAGCTCTTGCCGCCGCTGCTGCTGCAGGGCCAGAAGGCGCAGCTGGAGCAGACGTTCGACCCTGAGCTCGTGGAGGTCAAGGAGACGGCACGCCCCTCTCCTCCCGCCCACCGGAGCAGATGCTTAAACCCCATTCTCAAGACACACAAGCCGCTCGAAGCATCCTCGGGGCCGCCTTGCAAGCCACCTCCTCCCTACGGTGCCCTCTGACAGAGGAAGTTGAGGATGATGCACTTGTCCAGCTGGCCCCCTGAGGCGGGGTCAGAGAGAGGGCGGGCTGCTGTTTGTCGCCTCCAAACAAGCAGAGGCTTGGCCGGCGTGCCTGACTGGGGCAAGCCCCGCACTGCACACACAGGAGGAGAAGGGGACCTGGAAGGTGTACAAAAAGGTGGACACGCGGCAGGCCAACATGACGCACGGCCTCACGCGGTGCGCCTCCCTCCCCCCGCGCTCCCGTGCCGCTGCAAAATCCCCGACAGCTGCTGCTGCGAGCGCTTGCGGTATTGCATCAAGCTACCTCTCACTGGTGCACCTGCAATCTCTGCAGCGCACGCATCCAGGAGCACGCAGCGTTTCCATGTCTGCGTGGCGGCTGTGACGCCCCTTGCCAGCCGCAGGGTGCATCAGTGCACGGCTTTCCTGGCAGCTCGCTCAAATGCCGCCGCTGCCGCGCGGCTCGCCGCCGAGCGGCATGGTCTTGAAGGGCTGAGAAGAATGTTCTGGAGAGGCTGAGCAGTAGCTGAGTCGCAGGCGCAACTGTTGCTGCGAATGAGCCCGCGCTGCTGCCGCTGCCCGCCCCCTGCAGGTCTCTGCTGAGCAGCATGGTGGAGGGCCTGGGCGACGGCTTCACCAAGACGCTCAAGATGATCGGCGTCGGTTACCGTGGCATGGTGGACGGCCGCACCCTCACCCTCAACCTGGGCTACTCCAACCCGGTGGTGATGCCGATCCCGGAGGGCATCGAGGTGCAGGTGGGCAGCACACCCCCCGCTTCTCCTATTGCCTGGCGCTGCGGCTGTCGGGACCGGGGTCGCCTTTCTCCCGAGTCGACGGCACAATTTTGGGGCGGCAAAACTCCCCCTGCTGGGTGGCAAAACGAAACTTTACCTCTGTTCAGCGCAGCCTTCCCCCCGCTCTCAAGATGGGTGGGCTAGCAGGTGGGTGCAGGGTTAGCCGCAACTCCCTGTAACGCCTGCAGCATACCCTTAAACCATGGAATTTGCAGGTGGAGCGGGCGACCACGCTGCATGTGAAGGGATATGACAAGTCGGCGGTCGGCCAATTCGCGGCGGATGTGCGCTCCAAGCGGCCGCCGGAGCCGTACAAGGGCAAGGGCGTGCGGTACGAGAACGAGTTCGTGGCCAAGAAGGAGGGCAAGCGCGGCAAGAAGTGAGCTGCGTGGCGCTGGATGCCGTGTCGCCTGAGGATGCATGCGGCGTGGCAGGGCGGCCTGCGAGTCTGCCTGGCCTGAGAGGCCTGGGCCGGGCGGCAGGCGGCCCTGGACGGGAGCCCTGTCGCTGCTTTGCTGCTGCTCACAAACAGTAACACAGACACCAGTATGAGCTTTGTGGTGCGAGGCAGCCCGTGCAGCTGCACACCGGTAATTGAGCGGCACTGCAGCCGTGCTGCTCCGCTGCCATTGGTTAGACGTTGCAATGAGGGAACGGTAGCGCTGCTCCATCCGGGTGGGGGGTGAATGGCAGCGCAGGATGCAGGATGGCAAGTTGGGGGGCAATAGGGAGCTAGCAGGCGACTGCGGTCCGCCTGTCGGCGCTCGGTAGAGGGTCGTGCAGCCCGGAAGTCCGTCATGCGGTGCTTACGCGAGAACTAGTGCCCCCGGGCAGACGGGGCTGGTGTGCCAGGGCCCCCGAAACCACACGGAAGGCCCTCCTTCCCGCTTCAAACCGCACGAGGGGTGCAGCGTGCAGCCTTGCAAGAGATCCACGGAAACGCGCTCATCACATCTGGTCAGGCGGAACAGGTCGACTGGTAGGGGCGCAGCGCAGCGGCCGAGACGGAATTGCAGGCCTCGCTCGGGTGCGAATCGGGGTGAGCCCAGCAACACCCTCCTCCCGCTCTGGCTCATCAGTGGATACTGTAGGCCACCAGAGCCATTGCATGGGGGCCTGGTAAGCGGAGAAGGGCGGCCCCAGCCGTGCCAGTTGTCCATGCTGCTTGCAGCTCCACCAGGCCCGCAGCCGAGCGCACCTGCCACCGCAGGGGCCCGGCCCGTAGTCCGCTTTTTGACAACATGGTGCTCTTCGTGGGCTGCACATGCGCTGCGCCGCGTTGAGCCACGGCTTGGTGCTGCAATGGCTTACCACCAATTAATTGAGGAGTTGCGCCGCCCGAGGCTTCATCCTGGCTGACTGTCCGTAGGAGCTGGCCGCTTACGGCCTCGCCGCCGCTGCCCCGCTGTGGAGCGCCGGGGTGGCCTCCGCGGCTCGCCATCCAGCCCCAGCCGGAGCCGGCACGGGTTGTCGCCGCCGTGGAGCGGCGCGGTGGGGCCCAGCGCGTGGTGCGGCCGCGTTGGCGGCGCGGGAGCGGGGGCAACGCGTCTTGCGGGGCGCCCATCTTGCTATATAGCATCTCCAAACCAGGCGCGATTCTTCAGCGTTCCTTCCCTCCGTGCTCTAAGACCGCCGAGCAGCGATCCATGGATCACTTACAATGCTTGAGGGAAGCCACGCATGCATTTCGTCCTCCTGATTCGCCTTCATTAACCGTCTCACCTAATCGAAAGCCAATCGCCCGCATTACTATTGCTTTGGACGGCGTAGCTTTGCGGCGGAACTTGGTAAGAGTGCGGTTATGCCCCCTCCAGTCGCCCATTTTCATTTTCGCCTCCGCTCACCCTCCCGCCGCGCGCACACAGGCGGCCGCCGAAGCGATCACGCTGGGGGCGTGAGGCACGCCCGCGGATGAAAGCCGCCGGGCTGCTGGCCGCGGGCGCGCTGGTCGCCTGCCTGGGCCTGCACGCGCTCGCGTCCGCCCAGCCCGATGTCGCCGCCGGGTGCCCAGTGCCCGACAGCCTGTTCCAGAAAAAGTACTATTACCCGACCGTCTGGTGGGTCGTCTACCCGGCGGACGTGCCCAACATCGCCAACACGGCGCTCACACTGCGCTCGGCGCTCACGAGCAGCAACGAGGCGTTCGCGGAGCAGGTGCTGCTCGCCGTCGCACGCAACCAGACGCAGGACATCGCCAAGAGCATAGGCGCGGCCCCCTTGCTCTCGGAGGAAACCGGGAGGCTGCGGAGGTGCAGGCGCTTGCGACCGCAGCCACTGCAGTGCGTTGGGCAGCGCCGCCGGCCTCACGTCAGCCTCCGCCTGTTCGGCGGCAGAGCGAGCAGTTCTGTGGGCCGGCGGCCGTGGCAGAGGCCCCGCTTGATGGCCTCAGTGCGCGCAGACTGCACTGCTGATTTGGTAGCCTCCTCACTGCGCTTGAGGCCTCGCCAGCCATCGAGACTGGCAGGCCCTGCGAGCCCCGCCGTGCACAGCCGGGACAGTGTTTCAGGGTTCAGGGAGTCGGATTTGTCCTAAACCCTAAAGCAAAACCGGAAAACGCCGCCGCAGGCTACATGGTGAACGCGAACGCGACGCTCGGCGGCGGCTGCCCGGTGCCGCCGCCGCCCTCGGCCTTCCTCAACAGCGTCGGCAACGGCTTTGCCGCGTGCGTGGAGTACGCGGACAACCAGACGTCGCTGTTTGGTGGAAAAACGGAGGCGCAGGTGGGAACCCCCACCCCCCCCCCCCCCCTGCAAGCCGAACTTCCTGTTGTTATGGGCGTCATCGGTGCGGCTGCTGGCGCTTGTCGCTATCATTCGATCGGGTAGCCTGCTGTCGGAGCAGTGCATAGCAGCGCAGCCGGTGGCAGGGGCAGCAGCAAAGCCGTGGCCTGACCCGCTTTCCCGGGTCTGCCTCGCGAGCGTCCGGCCCCTCGCCAGCCCCGCAGAGTCAAGGTGGGGGATGTGCCACTGGCCTTGCCACGCCGGCGGCCAGTGCATGTGTGTCCTGAGGGCGCCCCCTCCCAGCCAAGCGGACACACAAGGCAGCCCTGTTTGGAGCGTATAGCCGCTGAAAGCATCCAAGTAGAAGGCCACCTGGCAAGATGAGTGCTCTCTGCGTGGCGTTGCGCCACCGCATGCAAACCGGGCCGGCACCTGATGCCGCCGGCGCCTGATGCCGCCCGCAGCTCAACGTCCCGGCCGGCGGCCTCGCGCGAGTTACGGCCGCGTCCGTAACCGACATGCTGCTGGCCGCCATGTTCATCGCCGGGCGCTCCTGCGGCCCGCCGGACGCGCTGTCCAGCAGCACGCTGCAGGCCATCCAGGACAAATACGTCAACTCCACCTGTTACTACGCGGGCCCGATCCTGCGAAGCGTGACTAACAACCAGACGCTCGACCTGCCGTGCTACAACCAGACGTTCGAGGCGGACCTGCTGCTGGTGAGGCAGCCCCCCGCAGGACGGCTGCGGGATTACTGCCTTGGGAAGCGCAGGAGGGACCGGCGGGAAATCCAGTTTTCCGGGCTCTTTTCGTCCTATATTTTGGGGGAATAGGATGACGCGTCATGTCTTGGCAGGAAGGAGGAGGAGGAGCTGCTGTGTCTAGATTGTGCTGTTGACGTCACCTGAGGGAGAGTGTTGCCTCTCGACCGGCACTGGCAGCGAACGGCTCCAACCAACTGCGGATGTGCACGGTCTGGCAGAGGCTGGTGGCTGCGGGGTGCTGCTGCGGCGACAGCTAGGCTGCTGTGGGACCTGCGGGTGGCACTCTGACCAGCAGGCTGCAGGGCGGCGGATGCAGCTGAGCTGCTGCGCTCGCTGCCATGCCCGCAGGCGAATCAGACGGACCAGTACGTGGCCGGCCCGCTGCTGGCGGCCTACAAGCAGTGCGTGGTCGGGCCGGCCTCGCTGCTGCAGGTCCCCTCCTGGCTCTACTTCAGCTTCGGCCCGGTCGTCTCGATCGACAGCAGCGGCGGGGGCGGCAGCGGCGGCAGCGTCAGCGCCTCGGACAGCGGCTCCTCCGGCGGCACGACCGGCACCGGCGGCACCGTGAGCGCGTCCGGCGGGACCACCGGCACGGGTGCGGCTCGCGCCCTGCTTGCGGGTCGGCTGCCGCTGCGCGGCTGGGAGGCGCGGGGTGGCGAGCGCGCGCGCGCTCCTGCACGCAGGGTCCACCAGCATCCTGGACAGCGACATGAGTGCGGCGGCGCCAAGCGGGACGTTGTCGGGGCGGCGATAGCCGCAGCTGGCGGCTCCGCAGCGGCGGCGCGACGCACGGCCTCCCGTAGCGCCGGAGCCGCGGCCGTTCCTGCTTTCCACGCCTCCCCGCGCCTGCTGGCTGCGGCGCGGGGGCGCTCCCTGCGGAGCAAAGGGCGCAGCCGAAACGACCATTCTTTCCGCGCGACGCGGCGCAGCGCGACTGTGAGCTGCATTATGACGCCGTTCGGCGACTCGGGCACCTCTTAGCGCTGCTCCGCCGTCAAATCTCCCGAACGCCACTTAACAACCAGAACCGAATGTGCTGCCGCTATTGCGTTGCGGCCCCGGTGGGCGCGCCGGCGGCCGCCCGTCCGGAGACACGCGGCGGGCGGCGGCGCTCGTTGGGAGCGCATGGCAGGGTGTGGGGCTGTGGACTTGATCTGCGTGCGAGGTCCCCTTTTCTTGCAAGAATGTCCGGCTGTGTTCCTGTTTCGTGCCCTGCAACAGGCGTGCACCCGAGGAAACTGCCGCTCTCACACTGCCGCCCTGCGAGAATCCCTTCTCTCAGGTGCCGCATCTGCAAGCCTTTGCATAGACACGCATGCCGCACTCAGCACACACATTCGACACTGCGCTCTGAATGGCAGCCGCCAGACACTAGCGCCGAGGCGGCTGCGGCTCAGCTCCAGCCATACCTGTAGGCCACAGGCCGGCCAGTCAGGCGACTGAACGGGCACGGCTCAAGCAGGCAAATGAGAGGGAGAGGGGCCCACTTGGCCTGCGTCTCCTTTCGCGTCTTCACGGCTTGCCCACGCAGCTCCATCATTTCCAGCTCCTGCAGCCACACAGCGCCTCTGCTTAGTACGCCGGCAGCTGCTTCCGAGAGGGATTCTGGAGCCACTGCCTCTCTCGGTCCAGCCTCCCGCGCTGGACACCTGCAGCTGGCATCCCGCTGCCGCACTGGAGCTTGGAAAACTTCCCGGCCTGCTGGAGCCGACACGTAGCCGCTGCGTCGCTGACAACACAGTCATCGTGACTAACCAAACGAAGGGAAGGGCCGAGCGAGGGAGCGTCAATGAGCAGGCGTTGCGCGCGAGAGCACAGCAGCCGCCGAGCTGACCTGCTCCCCTCCCCTCAAGCTCCCCAAAGCAGCAGATGTCGGAGCTAGAGGGGGCCGCGCAATGCAGCAGCAGGAATCGGGGGGGGGGGGGGGGGGGGGGAGGGGCCGCCCGCCTTCATCTTGGCCTGGTGATACAGCGACTGGATCTGGTGCCGCCGGCGCGCGAGCTTCTCGGGCGCCGGCCCCGCCTCCGCCCGTACGCGGGCCTCGTAGTCAGACCCGAGGGCTGTGCGGGTCGCATTGCGCGCCTCGCGCTGCTCCGGCGGCATGTAGGTCAGCTTGGACTGCTTGATCTGCAGGAACGCGGCGGGCGGGCGTTACTGGTGGCCGGGATTTTAGGGTTATTAGGATTTGAAGCGGTTTCAGTCGTGGGGGCGGCTTGGACGGCTCGATCTGCCGGGCGTCACAGGTGGCGTTTCGATTTTCAGTTGGGGTATTTGCAGTTTCAAAGCAGAAACATGTTTCGAATAACAGCAGCGCCCTCTCTGCTCGGGCAGAAGCAGGCTACTGCTGCCGTGCGCGGTGCTTGCAGGCATTTGGGAGCCCCTATGCGCTGCCATGCCAGCTCCTGTCGGCGGATGGGCTTCGCATTCGGGGGGGGGGGGGGGGG
>BHFV01000145.1:345-39901 GCA_003568905.1 Trebouxiophyceae sp. KSI-1 | reverse complement strand
CCCCCCCCCCCCCTCCCCCCCTTCCCCGATCGGCTCGACTCCCAGCGCTGCCGCCGCCGCCTCCGCGGCCGCGACCCAGCGGTGCCGCCGGCCGCAGGTGCGCGCCAAGCTGCCGGCGCTGGTGGCGGCCGTGCGCGACGCGGGCCAGGTGGTCACCTGGGTGTGCGACCCCATGCACGGCAACACCGAGTCGTGCGGCGGCTACAAGACGCGGCGCTACGACAACATCCGCGCGGAGGCGCGCCCCCGCCCCCGCCGGCGGCGCACCCGGGTGCTCCCGCCGCCCGAGCGGGGGGCCGACCCGCGCCTCCCGCCGCAGGTGGAGGCGTTCTTCGACGTGCACGAGGAGCTCGGCACGGTGCCGGGCGGCATCCACCTGGAGATGACGGGCGACGACGTGACCGAGTGCCTGGGCGGCGGCGCGAGCGTCAGCGAGACCGACCTGAACAGCCGCTACCACACGCACTGCGATCCGCGCCTCAACGCGGAGCAGGCGCTGGAGATGGCCTTCTACGTCGCCTCGCGCCTGCGCCGACGTGCGCTCGCCGCCTCCTTTCCGGGGCAGCTACGCCCCCGGCTGCCTGCCAGGCCCTGACCCGCAGCGTCCTGTGCAGGGAAAGAGAAGATGACGCTGGAGGCGGCCTCGCGACTCAAGATGGCCTGAGCCCGCCCGCCCGCCCGTCCCCCCGCTGCTGCTTTGCTCGTCCAGCTTTCCGTCGCCTCCGCCTGAGAGGCAGCCGCTTCCGCGTTCCCAGTCCTAGTTGTTCTGCACCTACCTGGAGGCGCGGCAGTGGCCGCGCGCTTCCGTTGTTCCGTCGCCTGTCGGTGCTTACGACGCCATTTGGACGCCGACAAGCCAGCCGCCAGGCAGACGTGTCGCACCGCGGGCACAGCACGAGGATTGTGCGCCCGCAAACCTGTAACTTGTGCCAGAGGAGGATGCCACAGCAAGAGTTCGAAGGGAGCAGGCTGCCGCAGCTGGAGGCGGCGCCCGCCACCAGCGGCGGGGCGGTTTAAGAGCAGGGCTTACTAACGTCATCACGATTGCCTCCGCGACCTCCACGCTGCTCGTGTGCGGCCAAACTGCATTCTGTTTTTCCCTCTCCCACATAAGCGGCCACAATCAGCTGTTGCCCGTTTCAAAGCAGTGGCATTGTCGGCATGGCGACGCCACTCGTGGTGCCGGCCACCGGAAAACAGAGCGCTGCGCTCATTTTCCTACACGGCCTGGGTAAAGATCCCATCTTTCTCGCCTCAATGCAAAGGAAGCTCGGAAGCAAGGATGCGCTAATCCGCATGCGCACAATCGCCAGCCAGGGACGCGTTCACATGAGCTGAGCATACATCCCGCTAGCAGGACTCATCGCGTGTGATCTTTGTGCTGCCTTCAGGTGCCAACAGCAAGGCCGTGGAGCACGTCGCCACGACCTGCGCGGCAAGGCTGCCGCATGTCAAGTTCATCCTGCCGCAAGCGCCCAACCGCTCGGTCACCATGAGGAATGGGGCCGTCATACCAGGTCTCCTGCCCTCTTCCAGCCTATGAGACAATGCCTCTAGCCCTGCAGGCTCCTGACACAGCTCGCTTTCCGCAGCCTGGTTCAACCTGGAGAGCCCTGAGCGTTTCAAGGCAGGTGACCTTGACCTGGAGGGCGTCCAGGCGTCCGTCGACCATGTGGCCGCCCTCGTGGAGCAGGAGGTGGCCACGGGTCTGCCTGCCGAGCGCATCGTCATCGGAGGCTTCTCGCAGGCGCGCTTGTAGCCTGCCCCATTTCTGCCCAAGCCTGATTGTCTAGCTTCTGAACGACAGCTCTTGACTTACAGGGCGGCGTCATCACCGCTGCCTACTCGCTGGCTGCAAAGCGGCCGCCGCCTGCCGCCGTCGTTTGCTCTGGCTGGTTATTGAAATATGCAGAGCAAGTGCCGCCGGAGAACCAGGCCGTGCGCTTCTTGCAGCTACACGGAGAGGCGGACGAAGGCGTAGTGCCAGATATGGCGGTGAAGACGGAGGCCTTGCTGAAGAGCAAAGGCGTCAATACCAGCCTGCGGGTCTTGCCCGGTGTGGGCCACGAAATGGCTCCGCCAATGGTGGACGGTCTGGCTGCGTTCCTCGCAGATGTCATTCCTGCCTGATCAGCCTCTCGCTTGCTTCTGTCTTTGGGCCCGTCTTTTGGCCCGTGACCAGAAGTCATGTGCCTGATGCTGACCTCATGGTCGATTCCTTGGCCTCCCACCTGCACATTCCTATGACGTTCAACCGCGAACAAACTCGCCTGCTGATAGTGTAAAAGTACCCCAACACCACAAAAACCACACCCGAGCGTACGTCGCCTAAACGGCAGCGCGATGGCGGCATTCCGATACGGGCATCCAACCATCGTGAAGCCCACGGCGGAGCACACAGCCAGCATCATCTTCCTTCACGGACTAGGCATTCTTCCTGCTCCCCTAATGACCTCATCATCATGCCAGCGCGTGCTGCACCGCATGCCACTGCTCTAAAGTAGTGCATGTGCTGCAGCTGCCCTCCCACTTTGATATCCATTTCTATGGGGATCTACGGTTGCAGACGGCCCAGCAAGTGCTCCACACGTGTCGTTACTTGCACTGAATGCAAATGCAACCCATATTGGGCGGCTTGGCTCTCAGAGGCCTGCGCCCAGTGCAGGCGGGAACGGGGGCAACGTGGCGCCCATAGCCCGCAGCCTGAACCTGCCCCACGTCAAGTGGGTCTTTCCCACGGCGCCCAATCGGCCAGTCACTCTGAACGGTGGCGCCTCCATGCCTGCCTGGTTCGACCTGCGCGACTTGGCGCGGCTGCTGACCGGCCATGTGGCGGACAAGGAGGGCGTGAAGGCGTCGATCGCCTACGTGACCGAGCTGGTGCGGCAGGAGGTGGAGGCAGGTGTGCCAGCAGACAGGGTGGTCGTCGGCGGATTCTCGCAGGCAAGCGCCGCCGCCTGCGCTGCCCCACAGCTGCAGCGTCTCGTGCAGCAGAGGGGCGACCAACAACTGCGGACCTGTTCCTGCGGCTGCAGGGCGGGCACATCGCCGCCAAGTATGCGCTCTCAGCGCAGCATCCACCGCCCGCCTGCCTCATGCTCTCCACCTGGCTGGGCAGCCATGAGGCGCAGGTGCTGCCCTCCTCGCCTGCCCCTGGATGCCCCTTGTGGGGCAGTGCCGCCGACGCAGTGTGAGCGGCCGCCAGGTGCCGGAAGCCAACAGGCGGGTGCGCTTCTGGCTCGGCCACGGCGACGCGGACCCGCTGGTCCCCCTGGCGGCGGCGGTCGCTGCTCGGGACACGCTGCGGAGCAGAGGTGGGGCTCCCCGTCCAGCCTGGCACGGCCGCCCCTCGCCCCCTGGCAGGCTCCTCACACGGAGGCCGGACGTGAAGGCGTGGAGACGGCGACGCTGCGCACGTATCGGGGGCTGGGCCACGCGACGAGCGCCCAGGAGCTGGACGACGCACGGGACTTCCTGTCGCCGCTGCTGCCGGCCGCGCCGCCGCCGACGGCGTGCGCCCCGGCCCGCCGTGCACGCCCGTCGCCAGCCGCAGACCGGCGGCGCCTCGGCAGAGCAGCCGGCCGCTGAGGCTCTGTCGGTCGCGGCGCAGGGCGGAGATCGATGGCATGAGCGTGCGGCAGCTGAAGGAGCTGCTGCAGCGGCGGGGCGTGGCGACGCGCGGCTTCCTGGAAAAGGCCGAATTCGTGGCCGCAGCCAAGCGGTCGCTGTAGCAGCTGCCCAGGCAGGGGATCGCTCGCGATGACTGAGTGTGCCAGTGTTCCAGAGACGCTTACAACAAATGGATAGCGCACGCAGACTGTGGACTTGGTCTGCTGAAGCTCAGAGGTCCGTCGGGTGACCAAGACGCGGTGCGAGTGCAAACATCATCGATCCAGCGCAAGCGCAGTCCCCGCCCACATTTAGGGAGCCCGGAGTGACCTTTCTGTGCTTGGAAGTTTGGCATGCCCACCCAAGCGTGCTGAGTGCGCCGGCAGCCGGGGCGGCGGCATCTGCCACCTCCGGCGGCCAGGCAGCACCGGCCGGCTTTGCGTGGTGTGAGAGAGGAAAAAAAATGTGTCCTTCCGAGGTGGGGCCCGGCCGCGCAGGACCCCAAGCGGGCCGGCTCTATGGTGACTCGTCCGGGTTGACTAACCAGCGCCAGGGTGGCGCGACTGTACCGGCGGCGGGCGGGCGGTCGTTTCACTCGCGGTCGCCGTAAAAGCGCTTTTCGATGTCGAGCAGCGGCTGGGCGCGCCACTCGGCGCCGGGCCCCGGCCGGCCGTCGCCGACCTGCAGCAGGCGGTCCAGCAGCGGCGCGACCTCCCGGAAGACCTCGTCCGCCGGCGGCACCGCGCTGACCCTGCGCCCGCAGCGCCGGCCCCGGCTGGCGGCAGGCCTCCTCGTGTCGTGCGACGGCAGAGGCGGGCGCCCGCGCGCCTGTGCAGCTTGCCCTGCCTCTCAAAGTGCTCCGCGACCGGCTCGCTCTGCGCGTGAAAGTCCTTCAGCCGGGCGGCGGCCGCCTCGGGCGTGTCGTCCGCGCGCCCCGAGCTCTGCCCGCGGCCGGCCAGCCGCTGCAGCAGCACCTCGTCCGGCGCCTCGAAGAAGAGGCAGGCGTCGGCCGGCCGCACGCGGCGCTCAAACTCGGCCGCCTGCGGCAGCGTGCGCGGGAAGCCGTCCACCAGGAAGGCCAGGCCGAACCAGGCGCTGCCGCTGATCTCGCGCTCCAGCAGCGCCAGCACCTGCCGGCGCCGCGGGCTCAGGCGGTGCGGACGGCTCGGCGGCTGGCCGGGCGCGGGCGGCGGCGGGGGCGGCGGAGCCACCTGGTCGTCCGACACCAGGCCGCCCGCCTTCATCGTCGCCTCCAGCTGCTGCGCGAGCTCGCCGCCGCGCGCCACCTCAGCGCGCAGCAGCTCGCCCGTGCTCAGGTGCCTGCGGGCGGTCCTCCCGCCGTCAGCAGGCTGGCAGGTGCTCGGTGCTGTCCCGTGCCCAGCCAGGAGAATCGGCGTGCCTGCAGCCGCCGCCGTACTTCTCCAGGATCTTGGCGCACTGCGTGCCCTTGCCGCAGCCCGGGCCGCCCAGCACGAAGATGACCTTTGGCCGCTCGGTGATTTCCTTCAAGTCTGCGGGCCGTGCGGGCGGTGGCACGCTTGGCAGCACTTTTTCGGGCTCTTCAGCTGGTGGCGCCGCAGTCTTGGCCTCGGCAGCGGCCGGCTGGGTGCCAGCCGCTGCCTGCTGGTCGCCATGGGCATCGGCCGCCACCTGCGCCACGGGTCGAGTCGGGCCATGCCAAGATTGAAAATTGGTGCCTTACGACGAAACAGCTTTCCTAGCCAGTCGTGCTAAACAGGAGCTTCGCTTTGCTGGTCAGCGGACGCAGATGCCGGTCCACCCGGTCAACGGCCGGCCAACACACCGCACGCCAAGGGGCAAGCCGAATGCCCTGCACTAAGCTGCCGTAACAAGATGCGATTGGCGCAGTGCGGGCGGAGTGGCGTACATGTTCAGCTTTCGAAGACGAGCAGCCCATGTCGCACGGCCCGCCCGTCGCTACCTGGTGGCGGCCCGCAGCGTCAGCAAGCGCCACCGGGTTTCCCAGGGCGTGCTGCAATGCAGAATGGCTAGACTCAAGAGTCGGCGAACTTATAATCGATGTCCACAAAGCTGTGTTTCGTGTTCCACATGGTGCTCCCCGCTCTCCCCCTGCGAGACGCAGATCTTCATCATTAGGACTCTGAATAGAGCTACTTGACCCGCTTCCACGCCGCACACTGACGCTCAATCCGCCGCCAGGGCGCGATCGTGAACTGATGGGCATGTCTTCGAGCGCATGGCCGCTGGCCGGCTTGCTGATATCGGCAGCGTTCGCAGCACGAGGTCTGAAGAGTCAATCGCTCTCCCGAGCAGGTGAGCACATGCCCCTTCCAGGTGGCCGCATTGGCGGAGCTGGCATGCAAGGGCTCGGGCACCTGCTGCTGCAGGCGCGGCCGCGGCCTTCCTGGTGGGCTCAGTTCACATGCTGTGCGGGCCACGCTTCGGCATCACGCTATTGGCCTTCTACCTGACCAGCTCCAAGCTGACCAAGTACAAGACGGAGGTTAAAGCCGAAGTCGAGGAGGACTACAAGCGGCACGGCCAGCGGTCGCCAGTGCAGGTGTGAATGCCCTGTGCGGCCGCTGACTCCCTGAATGTTGTGCTCAAGACTGCCAGGCAGAGCTGGATGGGGCGCTTGCTGACCGCGAGCTTCGCAGGTGCTGTCCAACTCGCTGGGCGGCTGCCTGACTGCGCTGCTGGCCCGGCTGCTGGCCTCCAGCGGGAGCAGCAGCGCGAGAGACGCGGCGCTGCTCGCCTTCCTGGTGAGCATCCCTGCTACTAAGGAACTTTGCAAATTGGCTCAGCGCCCGCATGCTGGAAAACCCCTGACGGCGCTGGCTGCAGGGCCACTACGCCTGCTGCTGCGCGGACACCTGGTCCTCCGAGCTGGGCATCCTGTCTCGCAGCCCCCCTCGCCTCATCACCACCGGCCGGGCGCGCAGCCGACCCCCCCGCCCGCCGCCGGCCGCGCCGCCGCCTGCCAGCCATAACCAAATTTTGGCGCTGTAGGTCGTGCCGCGCGGCACCAACGGCGGGGTGTCGCTGCTGGGCACGGCCGCCGGCGCGGCGGGCGGCCTGGCGATGGGCGCCGTCTTCTGGGCGGCCGGCCCGCTGGACGCCCCGGCGGGCCGCCTGCCGGGCGCCTGGCTGCCCGCGCTCGGCGCGCTGCTGGGCCTGGCGGGCACGGCGGCCGACTCGCTGCTGGGCGCGACCTGCCAGTACACCGGCCACAGCGAGCGCCTGCAGCGCGTCCGCCCCCCTCCCTGGACTGCTGCTCCACCCGCCGAGGTGCCCGCTGCATGCGCAGGGCCGGAGCTGCCGGGCCTGAAGCCTCCTCGACCGCACGCAGGTGGTGGGGCGGCCGGGCCCGGGCGTGCGGCACGTCAGCGGGCGGCGGCTGCTGTCGAACGACGCCGTCAATGTTGCGGCAGCCGCAGTCACCGCAGCCGCGGGCGCTGCACTGGGCCTGGCGCTGGCGCCTGGCCGGTGAGTCATGCGCGGCTGTGTCGCGTGGGATGAGTGGACGTGACGTGATTTCCTGGATTTGTGAGGACTTGAATGGGAGGAGCAGTGCTTGGCCCTTCTCAGAGACTGCGATGAGAAGAGAACTGATTGCAGCGTCTGCTCATCCTTCCGAGCAAACGTGGCGCGATTCGTTTCACTTCGCACGAGCATGGCGCAGACTGTTTGCAGTCCAGGGCCCCCGTCTGCACTCGAATAGCTGCGCCAGACATGGCACTTTCAAGCACTCGCTGCCCACCGGTAGCGGTGGCTTTGACACGTGCCACCGGCACTGCGCAATGGCGCAAGTCACCAGGCACACACAAGTACAGAGAGCTGTGCGACCAATGCCCGCCCCGCGCGTTCGTAGAAGAGCCGCCCCTCCTCGCCGCGGGCGGCTCACGCCTTTTTGAGCGCCTCGAAGCGCGCGGCCAGGTCGTCCTCGATGTCGGGCGCTCTGGGGGGCGCCGCCGAGCCGCTCGCCCCGGGCGGCGAGGGCAGGCCTGCGGGACGAGGCTCGGCGGCGTCGGTCCCCGGCCGGCAGGAGCAGTGGGGAGCGCAGGGCGGGGCGGGCGGGCGGGGGGAGTTACCGAGGCTGCCGTCGCGCGCGGCCGGCGGCGGCGCGGGCGGCGCGGAGGGCGGCCCCTGCGGCTTGGCGGGCGGGCCGGGGGCGGCGTCGTACGCAGCCTGGATCTCCTCGTTGCTGCGTTGCCTGCGGCGCGGCGGCCGCCCCGGCTCAGCGCGGGCCGCCGCAGCCCTGGACTCCGCAGGGGAGGCGGGGCCGGGGAGGCGGGGGCGCGCCGGAACGCGCGCGGCGGCGCTGCTGCGGCGTCCGCGGGCGGCGCGCCGGCGTCCGCGGCGGCCTCCCCGCCCGGCGCGCCTGCCAGGCTGGCGCTCATCGGGCTGAAGCCGCCCGGCTTGTGCTGCACGTCGATGGCCGGGTAGTCGGGCTGCGGCCCGGGCGCGGCCGGCGCGGCGGCCGGCGGCGGCTGCGCCTGCTGCGGACGGGAGGGCGCGCTTTCAGGCTCGGCTGCTGCTGCGCGGGCGGGCAGGCAGTGGCCGGGAGGCGCCGGGGGACGCGCCGCGGACCGGCTGGCGAAGCGCTGCGCGGCGTCCGCGGCCGACTGCGCCTGCTGCGAGAACTCGCGCGCGGCGGTCGCGGCCGCGTGCGCGTCCCGGTACGCCCCCGGCGCCTCCCCCGCGCCCGCGGCGGCCGGCTGGGCACCTGCCGCCGGGCTCTGCGGGCGCGCTCTCGGGCGTCAGTCCCCCGCCCGCACGGCCAGCGCAGGTGCGGCGGCTGCGGCGGGGGCGTGCCGGCGGCGGGATGATCTCGGGGCTGCGGACGGGGACCGGCGCGGCGCCCAGCGCCTGTTGCGGCGGCGGCGGCACAAACATGGGCGTGGGCTGCGCCGCCTGCCCGCCGCCGCCGCCGCCGCCGTAGCCGCCGCCGAATCCTGCGCCGGAAAAGCCGCCCGGCGGACCGTAGCCGCCCGAGGGGGCGCGCCCTGCGCAGGCCGGGCCGGCGCGGGTCAGGCCTCGGCGGCCGGCACCAGCGGCGGGGGCGGGCAGAGCGGGCGCGGGCGGGGCCCCCGCCTGCGACCATCTCCTGGTGCGCGCGGTGCGTGTCCCACTCGACGCCGTGCTCCTGCGCGATCTCCGACAGCAGCGCCAGCTTGGCCTCCGGGTCGGGCGACACGACGGCCAGGCACCTGCGCGGCGGCCGCAGGTCACGCGCCTCCGGCAGCCGGCGCCTCGCAGGCGACGGTCGCAGGGGCCGGGCGCACCTGATCAGGTTCTCGTTGACCATGAACTGGCGGCAGGAGATGTCGGAGGACGCCTTTTCGATGAACTCCTTGCCGTACTTGGCGCCCAGCATCGCGCGGATGCTCAGCAGCTCGGGAAAGTCCTGCGCACCCGGCCGCTGAGGCAGCCTGCCCGGGCGGCGGCGGGGCCCGGCAGGCGGCGGGGCGGGGGGGCGGACCTGGATGCGGGAGGCTGCGTACACCAGCGAGGCGAGGCACTCGAACATGTCGTTGGGGATGTCGACGCTCTTCTCGACCAGCTGCAGGCGCACGGACAGCAGCTCCAGGAAGACCTCCAGCACCTCATACGCCTGCAGCAGGTTCTGGTCGCGCAACACCGCCTCCACGCGGATGCGCGCGTTCTCCTGCTTGTTCGCGCGCAGCAGCTCGGCCACCTCCTTGCGCGTCTGCTTCATCTGCGGCAGCGGGCAGGGGCCAGCGCGGCTTTAGCACTGAGGTCAAGAGGCGAACAGAGCTGGCACAAGGCCAGCGAGCTGCGGCTGCTGCTGCTGTGGGTGGGTGATGACAGCTTGGCGACGCTGAGACGGCCCGAGCCAGCACGACTGGCGTCCGCACAGGCACGGGTGCCCTGAGAAGCTGACCATTCGATCGAAAACAGCTGCCAATCGCGGGCGCACGGCAAGGAACAGCAAGCGACGACGGTGCAAGGGATCGATGAGCGGCGATTCGCACCACTATTTGGCGCTTGTTGCGCATCAGGCGCACCCGGCCGATGCACAGCTTGGCCTGCGTTTTACTGCAACCCGTCTGCGAAGGTCAGCACCCCGCTCTGCCAGTGGCGATCGATCAGCAGCACACAGGCGGAGGTCGTGCCGCCCAGAAGGCTCACCATTTGTTCGAGTTAAATCGAGTGAAGAGCGACATGTTCAGCTGCGCACTCGAGCCTGCGTGCGCGCCTTCGGGAAGAAGAGAATGTCAAGTGCAGGCAGATCTGATGTACTGGGGACTCGCGACAATGCGACATTGGCCTGTCGGAACCCGCGGAGAGAGGCAGCTTCCCGGCCTGCCCTGCTCCGCCTTGATCCGCGCCAGCGACTTACTGCAAAAGGGAAAGGTGCCACAATCGCTCAGGAATGCATCGTGCAAAAAGAGTTCCGCACCGCTGGCACATGCGAGCTAAGCCTGGCGACATGCGGGACCGACACGCGCTGCAAGTGGCGGCAGCCGCCCTGGCCTTGTGCCTAGCGGGAGCAGCCGCGCAGAGCAACCCGCTGCAGGGGCTGGAGAACGCCATCAACTCGGCCATCAGCACGACCAACTCGAGCCTGCAGAATGTGACCAAGAGCACTGGCAGCGCTGTGACCTCGGCCACGAACGCCACCACGGGCGCCCTGCAGTCTGCCACCAGCTCCGTGGGGCAGGGCCTCAACACGGCGGTGAACGCGACGCAGAACGCCACGACCCAGTGCGCCTCCCCCCGGCCTGCCTTCCACAGCAGAGCTCGCTCCTCGGGCGCAGGCGCTGACACGCCGCCGCGCGGCGCAGGGTCACCGCCGCTGGCGGCGGCGTCATCGGCGGCGTGCTCAACAGCACGGGCCTGACCGCCATCGTCGGCGGCCCCCTGACGAGCGCGATCGAGTCGGTCGTGCAGAACGGCGTGCGCCACCCGGTCGTCTTCATGCCCGGCTTTGGCACCTCGCGCCTGCGCGTGGACGTGGAGGGGCAGGACCTGGAGCCGGACTGCCCCGCCTCGGGCACCTTCCACGTCGCCTTTGGCCAGCCCACCTTGTTCGGCCCCCCCCTCCCGGCCGAGCCACAGACCGGGATCGATCCGGGACCAGGGCGCCTGAGCCCGGCGGCGTGGCCCCCCTGCAGCCTGGAGGGCTGGCCCGAAAACTGCATCTACAAGCTGCTGGAGATCCAGTACGAGCCCGAGGAGGAGCCGTTCGCGGCGCGCTTCAGCTCGCAGCCGGGCGTCAACGTGACGCTGGCGGACTACGGCTCCACGCTGTGCGCGCCCATCCCCTACGAGCCGACCTACCTCTTCTACCAGGCTGTCGGCTACACAGTCGGTGGGGCGTCCCCCTTCCCCCTTGGCCGGCCGAGCACCTGCCCAGCCCCGAGCTCGTCGCCGAGCACCCCCGCTCCCGCAGGGCACGACTTTTTCGTCGCCTGCTACGACTGGCGCGTGAGCCCCTTCCAGGACGTGGCCAGCGACGGCGCCTGGCTGGAGCGGACGCGCGCGCTCGTCGAGACCGCCGCCCAGAACACCGGCCGCCCGGTCTACCTCGTGGCGCACTCCAACGGCGGGCTGCAGGCGCTCGCGCTGCTCAACTCGAGCTCGCCGGCCTGGCGGCAGCAGTACGTCGGTGCGGCTGCGACTCCAGGCGTGCCACAGCAGCCCAGGACCCCTCCAGCAGCGGCTGACGGAAACTGTGCCGCCCCCCCGCAGCCGGGCTGATCGGCTTTGCCGGCAACTGGGCCGGCCAGGGCGGCACGTACGCGCCGCTGCTGTCCGGCCAGTCGCTGTTCGCCAGCAACTGGTACGCGGCCGCGGCGCCCGCCTGGGAGTCCTGGCCGGCCGCCTACATGCAGCTGGCGGACCCGCGCGTGTTCAACGACAGCGAAGTCGTCATCTCGGCCACAGTCGGCGGTGCGCGCCCCCTCCTCCCCCGCCTGCGACTCGGCAGCCCTCGGGGGCGGCTCGGCTGAGGGCCCGCCGCCCGCCCGCCCGCAGGCGCCGTCCGGAACTACACGACGGCCGACTGGGCGGCGCTGTTCGCGGACGCCAACCTGACGCTCGCGCAGCAGCTGGCGCCCGCGCTGATCGGCAACCTCAGCGTGGCCACCGCGCAGCCGGGCACGAGCTTCTACGGCTACTACGGCTCCGGCGCGCCCCTCCTGCCAAGCCGCTGGGTGCGTCAGGCTTGCAGGAGCCCCCCAGGCTGACGGCGGTGCGCCGGCTGCAGGCCTGTCCACGCTGGTGGGCGTCACGCTGCCCAGCCTGCAGCAGGGCAGCCAGCCGGTGGCCAACGGGGACATCGACGCGGAGGGCGACAGCAACCAGGTGCGCCGCCTGCGGGAGCCCTGACCTCGCCCGCCGACGGCAGCGCCAGGTGCGGCTGACACCGCGTGCTGCGGGTGTGCGCAGGAGGCGACGGACAACCTGTCGGCGCTGCAGTGGCAGCAGCGCCAGGCGGCCTGCCTCAACTTCCAGCTGAAGGAGGAGAAGGGCGTCTCGCACCTCAACCTGCCGCTCACGGCCAGCGTGCTGGCCGACACGGTCAACATCCTGTTCAAGACGCCGCCGCAGTGCGCGGGCGCGCCCACCGCGGCCGCCGCTGTGTCGGGCTGACCTCTGAGTGGTAGGCTGCAACTTGGTGCTGACAGATCAGTGTGAGCCGCATGCACAGCCCATATGTAGCACAGGTGCCGTTGCTGCGATGAGCACCACGTATAGAACGATTTTGTTCATTACTCCTTTGTTCCGCTTGTTTGCCTTGGTCCCGGGATCGATTGTGACTGCAGGCGTGACCGCATTCAGGTTGCTGCTCCTTTTGCTGTGTCCCCCATGCACCGGCGCTTACCGCTTCAGCTGCAGCATGACGCAGCCTGTGCGTCCTTGTAATCCTCCTGTAATCCAGAACGGTTGAATCCATATGGACCCCAGGGCACGCCTTGCGGCGCGCGGGAACCAGCTTCCGCGCCCGCCGGATGTGGGCCTCTGTTCAAAATGGCTTGAATGCCAGATGGTCATGTTTGCAAGCAGAGAGCGGCATTCAGCATCAGGTCCAGCCTGCTGGGCGACTAGCCTCGCTATCGGCGGCAACAAACGCACTGTCAAAGGCACACACACGGCTGAGTACGGGGCTAGACGGCCGCCCGCCCGCGCCGCCCGCCCTCCCGGCCGCCGGCCGCATAGTAGCGCGCGGCCAGCGCGTGCGGGTCGGCTCCCCGCCAAAAGGCGGCCAGCAGGCGCCAGTTCTGCAGCGTCGTGCGCAGCAGGCCGAGGCGCTGCCAGCGGCGCGCGGAGGTGGTGACCGGCCGGGGCACGACGGCAGGCGGCCCGGCGGCCGCCCGCAGCCTGGAGACGAGCTCCACGTCCTCCATGAGCGGCGCGGCCATGAAGCCGCCCAGCCGCCTGCTGGCACCGAGCACCAGGCTACTTCACCAGCCGCCCGCCGAGCGGCCTGCTGGGGGGTGTGCCGGCGGCAAGGCTTGCCTGAAGGTGCGGGCGTCCACGAACAGCGCCTGGTCGCCGTACGGCAGTCGCAGCAGGCGGGTGCGCAGCGCGACGGCGGCCCGCATGAGCGCGCGGGGGAGCGGCGCCATGGCCTGCGGCGGCCGGCGGCGTCATGGAGACGGCTGCAGCACCCAGCTGGGTTGCGGGAGCCTGAGAGCTGGAAGGCGCACCTCGAGCCGGATGCTCTCAAAGCAGCCCCACTGCGCCGGCCTGCCGCTCTGCCGCCGCCGGTCCAACGTCCGCCGCACCAGCGCCAGCCACCTGCTCACCGCTGCTCGGTGCAGACCCGGGGCGGCAGCAGGCGCGTCTGAGGGCTGGCAGCAGGGCCGCACCCTGCCGGCAGCTGCGAGTCTGCGTGCAGAAAGAGAAGGAGGTCGCCAGATGCACGTGCAGCGCCCGCGTTCATCTGCGGCCCTCGACCTCGCTGACTGCGCAGCACCTGCTGACATTCCTCTCAGCCCGCAGTGAGGGCATGGGAGGCGCAAGCAAACATATCAGTGCCAGCCGTGGCTCACCTTGGCGCCGAGTTTCCGGGCTTGTCTGAAGGTGCCGTCTTGGCTGTGCCCGTCGACCACGATGATCTCGCCACCGCACCGCATGAAGTCAGGGTCCTGTCGCACGCTGCCTTCATAGCCGCAAGCACTGTAAGTGGTTGGCCTCCAGGTTCTGGCAGGGAGGTAGGGAGAAACAAAGGGACCTGTTGATCGCGTTTGTGATGTTGTTCTCTTCGTTCTGCACCCCGGCAGCAGAGCTCACACCACTGAACGCTCAGCGGGGCTGCTGGCCGCCGAGGCAAAAGGCGGGCGCGGACCAGCGCCGGGACAATGACCGAAAGCGAGCCCTGGTGGTGCCCGGCAGGGCGAGAGGCTCGGCTGCCCATGTATGCGCCCCAAGCGGCCCTTAGTGACGATCAGGTGGTTGGGCATGGCTCATGCGCATCGCAATTTTTCTGCCTCCAAAACAGCGCAGACTCGGCGGCGTATTGTCAGATGGCACACCACCAGCAGAGAGCTCTCACTGCTTCCGCTTCCCTGCTTTCAGAATGACTCGTCGGGCCGAGGCCAGGCGCCCTAGCGGTTCGCCCCAAGATCTAGCCCGGGCAGCCGGCCTCCTGACTTCAGACGCTGCGCTTTTATCGATCTGCCGCCATCCTCTGTGGCCGCATCGCAGCGGGCGCGCCAGGGCTTGCTCGAGAGCCTGCTAGACGGTGCGTCGGCATCCTGGAACTCATCGCAAGTAACTCCAGTCGCTAGCTGTATCTCGAGTCTCCAGACACATGCTTGGATCTAGTTCGAATGCCTGAGCTTCTCCTGAGAGCAGACCGCCTGTCAGCCAGCCTCGAGGCTGTGAAGAACTTCACAGCAAGAGCCTGGGCAGTGCGGTGAGGGGTGCTCCTCATCTGAGGTGTGCACTCGCTTCCTGCAGTCGCTGCTGGTGCTGGCTGCTGGTCCTTGCGCAGCCATGGCAGCTCGGCCGCCTGCACTAGAGGTGCAGGTGTGGTCCGATGTCGCGTGCCCTTGGTGCTGGGTAGGCATGCGACGCTACCAGCGCGCCGTCGCCAGGCTGGCTGGCCAAGCGAGCATCAAGACGCACATGCGCCCGTACATCATCGACCTAAAGACAAAGCCCGGCGGCGAGGAGTACATGGCGTACAACCGGCGGCGGTGGGGGTCTGACGCCTGGACGCACGGCCTGCGGGCCTCTGGCGCACCCGACGGAGCAAAGTTTGCCGACTGGAAATGGTGGCCCAACACGCTCAAGGCAAGGTTTGCCGGCAGCAAGCGGCCAGCCTTCCCAGCTCCGCCCTCGACTGCACCTGAAGGAAATTCTCGCTCGCAGGCGCACCAGCTGGTGGCCCTAGCGGAGAAGCAGGGCATCGAGGGGCAGGCGGCCAAGCAGGCACTGTTTGAGGCGACGTACGAGCGGGGCCTGAACGTCAGCGACTCTGCCGTCCTGGAGCAGGTTCACAGTCTGGCTGCGGAGGAGAAAGCACGGCTGGGGGTGTGCGAGGCGTGAGCGCTGCACTGCTGGCCCCCCGCAGGTGGCAGCCGAGCTGGGCGTGCAGGGCGCGGCGGAGGCGCTGGCGGGCGAGCAGCTCGCGGCAGAGGTGCTGCGGGCAGACGCGGAGGCCAAGGACGCGCTCGCAATCAATGGGGTGCCCCACTACGTCATCGGCAGCGGCAGCAAGCGGACGGTGCTGCACGGCGCGCAGTCTGCGCACGCGTTTGAGCAGGCGCTGCGGCGGGAGATTGCTCGGCTGGCGCCCGCCGCCTGCTGAGGAGGCTCTGCATCTGGGGCAGGAGGCGGTCGAACGCGCGCCCTGAAGAAGGGCGGTAGTGTGTGGGGCCCTGAGCGCCGGATTCTTGCGGTGCAATTTTGGTGGTGGCGGCCATGAAGTTGATCCTGTTGCTTTTTGTGAGGGTTTGGAACGTTTCGTCCATAATGAGACGGCTGCCTGGCCGAATTCAGACCTCCTCAATTCTGAGCACCTGCCCCCGCAGCTCAGCCAGATGGGGACCTGGCTGCCAGACGTAAAGGAGAGGAGAGCAGGCCGTCTCTTCCGTTGCGTGAGTGATACCCGGTGGTGAGGGCCCGCGGTCCAGCACAAGTGGCAGCCCCAGTATGGCCACCAGTAGCGCCACCCGCAACGTGCATGCGCATCCGCGTCAGCTCTAGCCTAGACGTGACGAACGCCGCAAAATTTCAGGGCAGCTACAATACCAAAGCAGCCCAAGCAAACCAACGCGACGCGCGGGCCCACTGCAAGTTCCGCAGCGGTCAAGCCAGCTCCCGCACGGCTTCCGGTCAACGTCGCATCGGTGCGATGAAGCAGGTGGCCTGCTCGCCTGCTTTCGTGTTGTCCTCTTCTCGACTGACTTTTATCCATCTACTGAGGCGGCGCTGCTTGTCGCGGTGCTGAAGCTTTGGAGTCCCGAATGGAATGGCACGCAGGTGCCCCTCATTAGCTTGGACCAGCCGGAGGAACGAGCAGCCAAGGAGGTGCGGCGAGCTTGCACGGAGTTCGGCTTCTTCACGAGTACGCCTCCTCCCAAGACGCGCAGCACTGGTGCCGGCCTTTGGCCAGCGAGGTGACCCAGACCAGCTGCCTTGCAGTCAGGAATCATGGTGTTCCGGACGAGCTGGTCGCTGCCGCCTTGCGGGAGAACTCACGCCTGTTCTCACTGCCGCTCACTGAGAAGCTCAGGATGCGGCTCAACAAGGACTTCAGAGGCTACGCACCTGTCGGGGCGGAGAGTCTGGACCTGGAAGGAGGAGGGAAGGGAGGGAAGGAAGGGAAAAAAAGACACGGCGATAGTAAGGAGGGCTTTTATATCGGTACGGAGTACGCCGAGGGCACACCTGGCGCCGATCAGCCGCTCATGGGCCGCAACATCTGGCCCCCGGAGGTTTGTCTTCTCCCTGAGCTGCCCACCCCCACAGCACAGTTTGGCAGCCAGCTGGCTGCCAAGCGTCCCCTCCTCTTGGCAGCCCCCATCCTCCCGGCCTTGCATGCAGGAGCTGCTGCCGGGGCACCGTGCCGTGATGGAGGCGTACCTGGCCGCCATGGTCGCCCTTGGCAACCGGCTGAACCGCCTGCTGGCACTGGCCCTGGGGCTGCCCGCTGACGCCTTTGACGCCTTCTTTCGATGGCCGCGGGCAGGCATCCGGCTGCTGCGCTACGTGCCCGTGGCATCTGACCCGGGCGCTGGCCAGTTTGGTGCCGGCGCGGTGAGCCGCCGTTGCCTCGTGAGGCAAGCCATGTCAGGCCTGTGAGGGACTGGTTGCCGGCGCGACTGAGCCCGACCTTCCCTGCTGCAGCACACGGACTATGGGGACCTGACCATCCTCCTCGCGGAGAGCCCAGGCCTCCAAATTCTGCTGGACAACGAGTGGATTGATGTGACGCCGGCGCCTGGCCAGTTCGTGGTCAACCTGGGCGACATGCTCGAGAGGCGCGCTGCCCCGGCTCAAGCGCCCGGCTGCTGCCACTTTAGTTTCAGCCTGGGAACATTCGCGGACGGCTGCAGGTGGACCAACGGGCTGTTCCGTTCCACAATGCACCGCGTGCTGACACGAGAGGGCCAGGAGCGGCGCAGCATCGCCTTTTTCTATGATCCAGCCTTTGACACCGTGATCCAGGCTCTTCCCGCCTGCTGCTCGCCCGACAACCCGCCTCGCTGGCCGCCCACGACCTCTGGGCAGCACCTGCTTGCCAAACTCACCGCCACCTACGCCTCGCAGGGTGCCAGCCCGCTGCAGGCCGAGGTCTGATTGATGCCGATCCTGCTGACTCGCGTGGAGTGACTCTGCTTGAATGCCTGCGCACTTGTGCTCCACCGCAGGAGGGGGGGGGGGGGCGGGGGACCCCTGGCCGCGAGGAGCAGCCCGTGCCATGCTTCACGCAGTCGATCAGCCGCCCGTGTGGCGCTGGTTGTAACGGTCCCTCCCTACCCAGCCTGGCGGGGCTCAAGAGAGCGCATGCCCAGCAACAGAGTTCAGAGGTCGCACCGGGTCGCATTCGATTGCCATGGCCGCGTTCGAGTTGAGCCCGTGGTTCGGGCTGGTGGTCATCCATCTTGTCGGCAGCGTGTTTCTTCATTACCTGTGGATGAGCATGCAGGTTTCCAAGGCCCGCAAGAGGTGACGGTACTCCCGCGACGATCCCGCGTCTGACGCAAAAGCTGCTGCACGTCTGATCCCGTCAAACCGCCATGCCGCCGCGCAGGTTCAACATCCAGTACCCTGTGCTCTACGCGCCGGGGGAGGGAAAGGACGCCAAGGTGTTCAACTGCATCCAGGTGAGCGGCGGGCTCGCTCAGCAACTGGTCATGCCTGCATCGGTGAATTTTCAGGGCAGGCACTGAAAAATAACTTGCTTCCGCAGCGAGCCCATCAGAACTCACTGGAGATGTTCCCGGCGCACACGGCAGTCACGACCATCGTGGGACTCAAGGTACGCCTTTGCTAAATTGCTGACTGGAAAGCTACCCAGCGAAAGCGGTCTCCCTCTGCGCAGTTCAAGGTGCTGGAACTAGACTGTTATGTGACTGCCACTGCTGATGGCCCTCCCTTCTGCGCATAATTAAACAACGAGCTGAACAGCCGTTGTGGTTCGCCAGTTCCCGGTCCTGTCCGCCCTCCTGGCGACTGTCTACTCCGTCTTCCGCGTGCGCTACTTCACTGGCTACTCGACAGGCGAGCCCAAGAATCGGCTGCGTGGGTCTCCGTACTACTTTGCGACTTTTGGTCAGCTGATCCTGGGCGTGGTCTTTGGCGTCCAGCTTTTGCTGGGCAAGGCGTGAGCAGCTGGCTGAAACGCCGCGCATGCCTGTCTCTGAAGCACCGTGCCTCCCTGTCTGTGAAGGCGGTGGTGTGAGAACCTCAGTGCGAGGACCCAACACAGTCATTAAAAGCTAACGAGCTGAGTCAGATTCTCAATCTCCCACACACACATCCTTCAGAGCTTCAGAGAACAGCTCCAGATCGCCGCATTGAACTCCATCCATTCACCCGTCCATCCATTCACCCGTCCCCCGGCGACCCGGCGGTGACAGAGGCTGCCTGATCCGGGAGGGCGTGCCAGTCGGCGATGTCGGCAGCAGACGTCCTCACCGTCGGCGCCCAGGTGAATCTCAACTGGCTCAGCCGCGGCCTTGGCGTCCGTCTGGCCGGCCGGCCGGGCCCGTGCTCGGCCGCGCCTCGTGCAGCCCACGTGAATCCCGTGCCGAAAGTGCTGCACTGTCGGATACACGCAGCAAAGACTGCACTTGCTGGCGAGGCCGAACAAGCCACATCGCGCCACATCGCTGCCACAGCGCCCGCTCACCGCGGGCGGCAGCGCGTGCGGGTGCGTAAGTAATCGCCGCGTTGTGGTATTGATCAGCAAGCACACTGTTCCAAAAAGGGCAAGGAAGTGACCAGCTGCGCTCGCCCCTCGCGCTGTCCGCCCGAGAAGCCCGAGCCGCGAAACGAGACGGCCAGCTGCATCAGCATGTGCAGCTTCACCGGGCATCAGCACGTGCAGCTTCACCCAGCATCAAGCTTGGCTGGCCCTGCAGGGCGCGCCCCGCCTTGGCCGCGCGTCCACGCGCTCGTATGCGACCAGCATCCCCACGCTGGACCTGACGCTGGACGAGCTGTCTGTGGCGGAGGACCTGCGTTCCGCCTTCATCCAGTTCGGCTTTGCCACCAGTGAGCACGCTCCTACCCCACCCCCTAGCACCCAGGTCATTGCCCAGCAGGCCAGCCGACGCCCTGCCCGTTGCAGTCATCGGCCACGGCGTCGACGAGGCGCTGGTGGAGGAGGTGCTGAGGCAGCAGCGCGCCTTTTTCGCGCTGCCGCTCGAGGAGAAGCTGCGCATCAAGGCCGACGCCAACTTTCGCGGCTACACGCCGCTGGCGGAGGAAACACTCGACCCGTCTTCCTCCTCCGAGCCCGATGCCAAGGAGGGCCTGTATTACGGGCGCGAGCCCGCGCCGGGCGAGGAGGCGGCGCCGCTGACCGGCCCCAACCAGTGGCCCAGCGAGGCGCTGCTGCCCGGCTACCGGGCGGCCACCGAGCGCTACCTGGAGGCGATGACCGCGCTCGGTCGGCGGCTGGTGCGGCTGATCGCGCTGGCGCTGCGCCTGCCGGCCGGCCACTTTGACGCCGCCTTCACCAAGCCCATGGTCTTCCTGCGCCCGCTGCACTACACCGCGGCCGTCTCGGACGTCAGCGGCGGCCGGTTTGCCGCCGGTGCGCCTGGACCTGCTCCCAGCAGCCGCGCAGCCCTCCCACTGCCAGGCCTGCTCCTCGGCTCACGTCTGGCCTGTGTCCGGCTTGCAGGCGCGCACACTGGTCTGCTCCGAGCCCGCCGCAGCCCCTGCCGCCCGCCGCCTGCCGCCTGTGTGGGGCGCGGACTGATGCCCGTCCGCCAGCTGCAGACTACGGCATGCTCACCATCCTGAAGACGAGCGAAGTGGGCGGCCTGCAGATCCGGCTGAACGGGACGTGGATAGACGTCGAGCCGGTGCCAGGCGCCTTCATCATCAACATAGGTGCCCCTCCCTTTCAGCACCGGCCGAGGGGCGGCGGTCCATGCCTCCAGCCGGGTCCCGCACTCAGGCGCTGCCGCATGCAGGCGACATGCTGGAGCGGTGGAGCAACGGCCTATTCCGCAGCACGCTGCACAGGCAAGCCTGCTGGGGGGGGGTTGCACCGCAGTCGGAAACCCCGGCCTGGTCGGGGTGCGGCTCAGCGGGCGCCCGCGTCGGCCGGCCGCAGGGTGCTGGGCCGCGGGCAGGAGCGCTACTCGCTGCCGTTCTTCTTCGAGCCCAACTTCCACACGCGCGTGGCCTGCCTGCCGCAGTGCTGCTCGCCCGACAACCCGCCGCGCTGGCCGCCCACGACCTCCGGGCAGCACCTGCTGGACAAGTACCGCGCCACGCACGCGGCCTACGAGCCGCACGCGCTGCCGGCCGGCGCCTGAGCCGGCCCGCGTGACTCGCCAAGGTTTTGCTGAGGCTGCCTGGTGCTGTGCCGCCGGCTCTCTGCTGTCCCGCATACGGAGGCGCACGGATCGTGACGCCCGTCTGTTTTTGCGTACTCCGCGCCGTGCTCGACTCTCTGAAAAGCACGTGGTCCCATCTCTCCCGGCCAATCAATGTGTGCCGGATTGATGGGGATTAATGGCAGCGGAGGGAAGCCGGGGAGTGTCCTTCTTGCACAGTCCGCAGGCAGGGAGGGTTGCGGGATTTTGGGAAGCCCAAGCTATAGAGACGGAGGGGTGGGCACACCGCTGGGCACGCAGGAACGCAGAGACGGGTGCGGCACAGCCAGCCGAGAGGTGTGAGGCAGACTGTCTGGATGAGAAGCGGGCGCAGGCCACAGTGCGCCGCCGCAGGAAACGCAGCTCGTCGGCAGCAGAGGGAGCGGTTTGCAGGTTAGCCGGCGGAGGGCGAGATGGGGAAGGCCGCCCGCGTGCCGCGCCAGGGGAAGAGTCAACAGCTGCCAATTCGTGCATTTGAATTTTGCCCGCCAAAAGCTCCGCCGCGGCGCGCAAGTGTAGGGCTCCGCCTGCTCATTGCCCGGGGCGACTCCGGCTGAGCAGCCATTTGTAGCCTGGATTGCGGGTCGACGGGGCCGCTCCTCGGCCCTCGCCTCAGCGGTTCGTCGCTCATCTGCAGCTCAGTCGGCTGCATCTCGGTCGTCCCACCCTGCGCCGGGTCGCAATAGCTCTTCGTGCTGCTGTCAAGTGATCACAGGGAGCACTAGATCGTGCCTGGGACGCGCGTTCCCCCGAGCGAGCCCGGCTTGGCGCCGGATCGCCGGCAATGACCCCAACCCACGGCTGGCGCGTACGGCGCGGACCGCAGGCGGGAGCGGCGAAGCGCAGGGCGAGATGCAGCAATAATGAGCGGCTTTAGACGGTCCTAAGCCCGCGAAAGACGGCCTCCCTTCTCGAAATTGTGGTGCGTCCTCTGATGCGCCCGCTGACGACCGAGCCTGCGGCCAGGCTGAAACGCGCACAGCGCGCCTTTCTTGCTCCTGGTGGCAGCTTGGACATTAGCCGGCGCGCTGCTCGGCGCTGGGCGCCGCTGCCAAAAGGGCGCGCATTGAGCTTGCGCATGGCGCGCAATCAAAGACGTCCGGCTGGCCGCGCGCGCGTCACACTGCTCTCACAGCAGTGCAGAGTTGTGCATCAGTCGGTCTGCAGCGGCGACTTCGCGCGGGGCCGCTGCTGGCGACTGATTGAGCGCCAAAGGGGAGGCATGCATAAGGTGTGGCCTCTCGGCCAGCTGACGGCAGCCTGCGCTCGCAGGCCTGCAAGGCAAGCGCAGACATGGATCCGTCACCGCCGCCCCTGCAGCATAGCGGCAGTACCTCCGACATGCACAGCCCCATGGACCGCCAGCCGAGCGCTGTGCCCAGCCTCGCGGGCGAGAGTGCGCTTCCGACCGAGCCCGCTCACCAGCAGGTCGGCCTGCCCGCTGGCACGAGGAGGCTGACGCGTGTGCCTGCGGTGCAGCGAGCATGAGCTTTGGCGGCGCGAGCTCCCAGGCGGAGCCGCCCGAGGCGCCGCTGCAGGGGCTGAGCGTGTCGGGCTTGTGGCTGGAGTGCAGCGAGAACCAGCGGTCGGACTCCCCTGCCATGTCCCCTGCCAGCGTGCGGAATGGGGCGGCCGGGTGGCGAGCGCTCACCACCCGCTGGTGCACCACCAGGTTCCTGCTGCTGGAGGACCAGGAGACGGGCGACGTGCTCATGCAGCTGTCCTCGCTGCGCGACTTTTTCCACGCCAATTACGGCCGCAAGGTCGCCAACGACGCGCACCTGGTCGTGCAGCTGCCGCCGGGGACGCCCGGCTCGGCAGCCGGCCGCACCACGCGCGCCTGGCTCAAGCCGTTCGAGGCGTCCTCGCAGGCCAAGGCGGTCATCCGCCAGAAGACGGGCGAGCACGGGCAGCAGTCGGTGCGGCCCTCCGTCACGCCGGGAAGGGGGGGAGAGGCTGTGCCGCATGAACGCCTGCAGGGACCACTGTCGAGCCTTCCCGCCCCCATGGGCGACTGCACGCTCACTCGCCGGCTGGCCACTGACGGCCGCCGCCTGCAGGGCCACGTGCGCCTGATCCTGCTGCCGGTCGTCTACAACGCGATGCGCGCGCGGCCCCACCTGCAGGCGACGCCCCTTTTCAGGGCGCTGGAGCGCGCGCTGCGCCAGTCCGCCTACTGGCCGCTGCTGCAGGCGAACGAGCCGGCCGCCGCCGCCGCCGCCCGCAGGGACGCCTGCAAGGAAGACGCGGCCGGGTGCGGCCCTCGCCCGGGCGACCTCCCGCAGCTGCCTGGAGCCCCGCCGGCTGACCGGAGGCGAACGCATCGCACGCGCAGTGACGAGGAGGCGGACAGCGCCAGCCGGGAGCCGCCGCTCTTCGCCGGGCCGGCCTGCCTGGCCACCACGGCCGCCAAGTACATGGCGCCGGCCCGGGCGGCGGCCGGGCACCCGCCCCGGCGGCGCGTGTCACGCCAGGAGCTGGACAGGGCGGAGGGCGCTCACTCCCGGGGCCGGGCCCCCCTCACCTCGCAGGTGCGCACCTTGCACGTGCGGGGGAACATGCCGCCGCCGCCCAGCATTCGGACCAGTCGCCGTGTGCCGAGGGGCTGCGAGTCGAGGCCGCGCCTCGCTGCCGACAGGAGGCGGGAGGGGCCCCGGCTGCCCGGCCCGGCTGAGCTCCCCGGTGCGGCCGGCGGCAGGCGGAGGGGCGGCTGGCCCGGCTGGAGGAGCTGGCCGCGCAGCAGGAGCGGCGCGTCGCCAGCCTGGAGGCGCAGCTGCGGCAGGCGCAGGCCGAGGCCGCCAGCGCCGCGAGCGAGAAGCAGCGCACCGCGGAGGAGCTGGCGCGCGTGGCGGGCGAGCAGCGAGCGATGCAGGCGGCGCTGCAGCAGCTGCTGCTGCTGCAGCAGGCCTCGCCGCTGGCCTCGCCGCTGATGGCAGGCCTCTGCCCCACTGCCCCACAACCGGCGCCACGCCGCCGCAGTGCTCGTGGCTGACTCGTCCGCTCGCCGGGCTGCAGGGGCCGGTGGCGGCGCAGCCGAGCGCGCCGCTGCTGGCCACCCCGCACGCGCCGTGGCGCGAGGCGCTGCCGGCGCAGTCGCCGGACGGCCTGGGCGCCTTTGCAGACGAGCAGGGTGCGCCCCCCCTCTTCCCCTCACGCGCCTGCGGCCGGCTGCCGCGGCTGGCCGGCTGCTCACCCGACCGCCGCCGCCGCAGGCCCCGTGAAACGGCAGCGGGGGACTCCCGAGCCGGGCGGCTGCTCGCCGCCGCGGCCGCGCTCGCAGGTGCCCGCCCGCTCGCCCCCGCCGGCCGGTGGCGGCCGTGCCCGCTGCAGGACTCACCCGCGCGCCGCGCGCCCCCCGCAGCCCGCCCTGGACGCGCTGCCGTCGCCAGGCAGGCCGTCCGCGGTCACCTCGCACCTGCTGGAGCTGCAGCCCGCCGACATCGGCCCGCCGCTGCAGTCAGCCGACTCGCTCGCGCCCGGTGCGCGCCCGCCTGCCCGGCACTGGACCGCAGGTGCTGCCTGTTCCGTGTCCCTGTGACTCGCCCCGCGGTCCGCTGACGGCCGCGCTGCCTGGCGCGCTGCGCAGGCGACGCGTGGACCAAGTTCATGGTGAATGGCCTCGCGGGGACGCTGAGCGGGCCGCTGGAGCAGCCGCGCGCCGGCAGCATGCTGCAGCTGCTGTCGCGCCCCGCGCCCAGCCCCGGCCGCCGTGCGCCCGCCCGCCGCCCGGCCCCAGGCGTTCCCCGTGCTGCCGCAGGGCGCGGCTGAGCAGGCGCGCCGCGTGCGCAGGCTGAGCCGGCGCCAAGCCCGCTGCTGCTGCTGCTGCTGTCGCCGCCGCCGCCGCCGCCACGCGCGCGCCGCGCCCCATCCCGGCGAGGCGTGGACGCGGCGGGGCGGCTCGTCTCTCTCTTGTTGCGGCCGCGCTCGCCGCGGCCGACTTTTTGACGGGCAGAGGATTTGGCCGGTCGCACCACGGTCGCCTGGCGAGGGAGGGGAGAGCATATGATTCTCGTTCACCGAGCGGAAGCGCGCATTGCGCGCGCGTCAGACTGCCGCCCCAGGAACCGCCAGATGGAACCCCGGGTCCTGCCTTTTGGACCCCCCGAACCCAGCCACACCCACCCCTGCCCCGGCATTGAGTGACCCAGCCACATCGGCCGCCGCCCCCCGCGGGGACCGCTGCGGCTGCCCACCCGCCCCTGCACGGGCGGCAGCGACCCCGACATCCTGGCGCGCCCCCTGTGGCGGCGCGCCCAGAGCTGCCTCCCCCGTCCCCCAACCCAACGCCCCTGCAGGGGCGCATTTCTACATATTTGTTGCGGCTCGCGTCTCTGCTCCAGCTCGCCCCCGCTTAGAGCCAGCAACTCCGGTTGGCGCGGCCCGTGCCCGCCCTTGCACCGGGCGCAGGCTGCCGGTGGCCCCACCGCCCGTCTGGTGCCTAGCGAGTCTTTCCGGTTTTGACCTTGCGGGCGCCGGCCACGCATCCTGGCCGCCCCAGCAGAGCACGCCTACCGTGTCAGCCCCTGATGGCTATTGCTTGATTATTTCACGTTGGCCGCTCCTGACGTAGTTAAGACACTTCCGGCTTGCTGCCTGCACTTGTTGCTCTTGGTTGCTTCGGGCCCCACGCCCCTGGCTGACAGCCACCCTTCATCGGGACCCCTGTCCGCAGGCGTGCAAGGGTGGTCGAGTAGAGTATGTGTCCAGCACTGCACACATCGTGGGCCATGGTGCCACCGAAGGATTCATTTTCATGCCTCAGTCGGCAGGTAACGGCGGGCCTCGGACGTAAGCGCCAGCCAGGCTGGCTCGGCAGTCAGCAGCGCGCCCCACGGCGATTCACAGCGCCTGCGGAGATTGTTCATACGGGAGCCTCTCCCCAGCGTGGTTGGGGAGTTGCGGCTGACGTCAATTGAATTTTGCCGGAAGCAGGGCTAGCGCGGAACGGCGACCTCAGTGGCGCAGGCGCTGTGGGCAGACCCTGCTGCAGTTGACGGATCCGTAGGTAAGGCACTCACAAAGCTACGGTTGCCTGCGGGGCCGGCGCTGGATGATCTCTGCCAATCGACGCGCCAAGGTCCCGTCGCATGCAAGCAAGCGACGGTCTCCGCGCCGGGGTCGTAGGACTTGATCACATAGCAGGCGAGTCTTTGGGTGCGGCAGCCCCGTGTTGCTCGCGTTTTCTGGCTTGCGGCGGACGTCATGCACGAGTCGCGGTGACAGAGGCATCCTGCCCGGCCGATCGGTTGGCCGCGTCCCTGCAAGTACTCGTTCAAGTACTGCAGTGCCGCTCGCGCGTGATCGTTTCGTTCCCGGCGGCCAGCGCGGCGGGCTGTACGGAACCGCGCAGGGGCCGGAGCTCCGCAGCCCGCGATGCGGCTCGCGCGCCGCGTGCTCGCTACCGGTCTTTGCCCGGCCGTGATGGGACGCACTAGCCAGCCCAGCGCAGCGGCCCCCAGCTCGGTCGGCGGGTGTCGATGCCTAGGTGTCTCGCCAGACTCGTCCAGACTGCCCACTTTCTGGTGTCTTCCCCGAGCTGCCCCCGCACCTGCTGGGCGAACTTGGGCATGATTGAGCCCGTGGGACGGCTCCACGAGCCTGCAGGCGCCCACGATTGCGGCGGCCCGCACACGCAGGCGGCGGCGGGAGCTGAGCGGCGCGGAGGGCGGCAAGGAGCGGCTGCAGGCGAGATGGCGGGGCAGCGCGCGCCGCTGGCCCTGGCCTGTGCGGCGCTGCTGGCGGTCGGGCTTGCCGGGTCTGCAGCCGGGCAGACGTCGTCCGACACGCAGCCGACGCAGTCGTACAATGCGCAGAACGTCTTCTCGGCGGGGGGGACCATCTACAACCGGACCGGCACGCTCACGCCAGTCAGGCCCCCTCCCTCCCTCCCTCCCTCGCTGCGCCTGCCGTCGCCGCCTGCTGAGGCGGCCCCCCTCCCCCGCAGCTGCACTTCAATCTGTACGGCATCCCGGTGCCCAGCGACTACACCGACCCGGACATCCTGCTGACGCTCAACGCGACGAGCGGCGGCACCGGCCTCGGCATGTTCTGCAACCCGGGCTACGGCGCCTTTGTCGACCCGAACGGCAACTACCCCAACGCGGACTACTCCGTCTGGTCCAGCCGTGAGCGCCTGCGGCTGCCGCAAGGGGAGGACCGCTTCAGGCGCGCTGAGCAGTGACTGAGCGTGCTGCTCCCCCCTGCGTCGCAGAGCTGAGCACGCCGGTCAACCAGATCTTCATCTCCAAGAACGACCCCTACTACAGCCAGACGGGCGGGCGCACGACCAACGCGACCGCGCCCTACTTCATCTGCTCGGTGCGCCTGCCGGCTTGCGTGACAGAAGGCGGGCGGCGGCGGCGGCAGCGTGTGTGGAGGGCGATCGAGGAGTTAACAGTCGGCAGTTACATCCCTGCCTCCCGCCTGCGCGCAGGTCATCAACGGCGACGCCAACACGACGACCAACTACACGCTCGTCGCCAACATCGTCTCGGACAACCGCACGCTCGTCGCGGGCGAGCAGGCGCTGCTGGCCAGCCTGTACTCGCGCTGCTGCTCCGCGGCCGGCGCGTGCAACGGCTGGAAGGCGCAGAACTCGGGCTTCGTGTCGGCCAACGGGGGCGCCGTCGACACCGACTTTTGCTCCTTCCCGGACCAGGTCTGCGACCCCAACGGTGCGGCCTCCCTCCCTGCGGGCTGCTGCGGGAGAACGCGTGCCTTACCCCCTGCTGACCCGCCCGCCCGCCCGCCCGGCCCAGGCAACCTGTACCGCCTCAACCTGGACGGCTTCAACCTGTCCTGCGCCTGGCCGGGCGACCTGCTGGGCCAGTTCAGCCAGCTGACCACGCTCTCGCTGTCCGCCAACCCCTACCTCACGGTGTGCTCCCGACTCCCGCCCGCCTGCCCTGCCCTGCCCCTGCCTCACCCGCGCCCTGAGGCCCCCGCGGCTGCGGCGTTTGCCAGGGCAACACGACGGCCGTCTTCGGCACGGTCGCCAACCTGACCTCCCTCCACTTCCTGGACCTGTCGGGCGACACCGGCCTGAACGGCACCATCGACAGCGGCACCGCCGGCGCCGCGCTCTGCATGTCCGCGCAGGCGAGCCGCCCCTCCCCGCGCCTGGTTGCAGCCGCCGCCAGGGCCCCCCACAGGCCGCTTCTCTGACTCCCCGAACGCCGGGCTGCTGGCAGGGCAACCTGGTCTCGCTGGACCTGAACAGCATGGGCCTGACGGGAACCATCCCGGCCTGCCTCTACAGCCAGGGCTCCTCGCTCATCACCCTCAACCTGGGCGCGCCCCCACTCCCCATCGGGCACTGCTGCGCGGCCGCAGCCGGCCCAGCGCTCACCCCGCCCGCCCGTCCGCAGGCTCCAACAACCTCACCGGCCCGCTGCGCAACACCTTCCCCGCCAACTCCAGCCTGCAGCTCTTCCACTTTGACTACAACCAGATCACGGGGCCGCTGCCGGCCAGCCTGGCCAACGCGGCGCTGCTGACCGATTTCGACGCGAGCCAGAACCTGCTGACGGGCACCATCCCGCCCGCGCTCGGCGCGATCCCGACGCTCGAGAATTTCGTCGTCAAGATGAACAACCTGTCTGGTGCGCACCCCCCTTGGTGCCCCTCTGCTCGCGGCCGCCGCCCGCGCAGCCTCAGCGGCCCGCCCCTCCCCGCAGGCCCCATCCCGGACAGCTTCGGCACGGCCAACAACCTGCAGATGTTCGACGCCAAGCAGAACGCGCTGACCAGCCTGCCGGCCGCCTGGACGGACCCCGGCCACGACGCGAGCAACGCCTCTTACGTCAACATCCGCGCGTCCTTCAACAACATCTCGGCGCGCCCCCCTCCCCGCCTCTCTCGGAAGCTCCTGCCCGCTGCCTTCTGCCCGGACCACCGGCTGCCGGCGGCTGCTGAGGCGGCGCCTGCTCTCCACCGCAGGGGCCCTTCCCGACCGGCCTGGTCTCGGCACCGCAGCTGACGTATCTCATCCTGAACGTCAACAAACTCACGTGCAGTCCCCCTTTTCCGGGCCCCCCGTTCTACCTCCTGCCCGCCCCGCCCTGCTGACGCCTGCCCGCCTGTCCGCAGCGGGCCGCTGCCGACCAACAGCAGCATGTTCCCCTCGCTGCGCGCGCTCAACGTGAGCTACAACAGCCTGACGGGGACCATCCCGCCGCAGTTCAACTCGACCGCCCTCTTCTCCTCGGTACGGCCCCCACCTGCCGCGCACAGCAGGCGCGGGGGGGCGTCCGTGGGCGGAGGGGGAGGGGGGTACATCTTGGACCGCGCTGCTTGCGTGCATATGCTTGCATGCGGCCCCACGCCCTCTGACCGACCGCACAGCCCCAATCTGCACAGCCTGAAACAGGGCGCGAGCAAGAAGCAAGAAGAAGAAACATCCAGACAGCCTGTGCGCACGGCTGCCTCTGACTGCCGGACTCTGCGCCGCCGCCCCCGCAGACGCCCGTGTACCTGTCGACCGGCGCCATCCTGCAGCAGGTCTTTGACCTCTCCTACAACCGCCTCAGCGGCAGCCTGCCGGCCTTCCTGAACCAGTCGTCCGTGCCGCTGTGGACGCGCTCCGGCATCTTCCTGGGCGTGCGCCTCCCCCGCCCTGCCCCCCCTGCCAGCGGCCGCCCGGCTTGCGCTCGCCCCTCGAGCGGAATGGCGGTCCACGCGATGTGACGGAACGATACAGGACCGCCCAGCAATGGCCGCCCCACCGGGGCGGCCGCTTCCCTAGCCTCCTTTGCCCGGTGCCAGGCCGGACAGCCGAGGCTGCCGTGCGCCCGCTGCAGGGCAACGCCAACCTGTCGGCCAACTGCAGCAACCCGGGCTTCAGCTACCTGACCAGCGTGTGCCCGGCCGGCTCCGCGCCTTCAACCGCCACCGCGCCCGTCGGCGCGCCGCCGCCGCCGCAGGCGCTGCTCTACCAGACGCCGCCCGCCGGTGCGCTCCTGCAGCCTGGCCGCCGCCCTGCCCCCGCGCCTGCTGCCCTGAGCGCGGCCGCTGACGCCGCGCCCCCCTCGCAGCCGCGGCGGTGACGTCCGCGGGCGCGCCGGTGCCCAACTATGCGCCCACCAACGTGCGCGCCGCCGGTGCGACCGCCTCCGACTCGACCAGCAGCAAGTGCGCGCCTTGCCTCCCCTCTCCTACCCTGTCAGAGTGCCCGATCTGCTGCAGCCGGCGCCCTCCCGGCGCGCCTCCAAATCACAGAGACGGCCTGCCGCCCGCAGGAGCGGCGGCGGCGGCGGCCTGTCGGGCGGCGCCATCGCGGGCATCGTGATCGGCGTGCTGGCCGCGCTCGCGCTCGCGGCCGTCGCGGCCTGGGCGCTCGTCGCGCGGCGGCGCCGCGGCTCCGGCGCGGCGCACTCGGGCCCCAACGGCGGCACCTTCTCCATGCCCGGCTTTGGCGACAGCGAGTTCGGCCGGTGCGGCCCTCCTCCCTCCCCCGAAAGGGGGGCTGCGGGCGGCGCGGACTCGGTTCGCGATTGGGCCGTGTGTGGTCCGGGGGAGGCGGGCGGCTGAGCCTCCCACCGGCGCGACCGGCTCGCAGGAAGAGCAGCCTGGGCAAGAGCCTGCAGGGCGGCCGCTCGGGCGGCTTTGAGCGCTTCCAGGACGAGCAGAGCCACGTGGAGCTGTCGCCCCACAAGTGAGGGGGCGCGGTCAGGCCGCGCAGCAGGCGCAGGAGGCTGCTGCCGGCTGATTCTCGACGCCGCCCTGCCGGCGCCGGCCTGTGCGTCTGGGCCGCCTGCCCGGCGCTCGGCTCGGCAGACAGAACGCGTGCGGCGGCGACGGCGTTCTGCTCCTGGGCCCAAGGGCCGTCCCCAGCATTGCCCTGCCTTGCAGTCTCGCGCGGGTATTTGGCTGCGGCGGGGCCAGGGACTGTCGTCGCCGCGTCGGAACCCAAACCAGGCCTGTCGTTGCTTTCTAGACCTTTCCGCTCGTACCTAGATGTGCCTGTTGCAGCGCTGACGTTCCTGCTTCCCTGTACACAACCTGCCCAGAGTCGTTACAAACGCCGTCGGAAAGCCCCACGCGGCGCAGAGCGGGGCGGGGGCGACAGGCAACGCCAAGTCAGCAGACGACGGACCGCAGGCCACACGCGCGGATGGGTAGTGTACAGGCTGGCAGGGGCGCGGGTCTTGCGTTGCCGGATGGGCCTAGAGCATGGGCGGGAAGAAGAGCTGGGTGCAGGTCGCCATGGAGGCCTCCAGCGGGCAGTAGGGGCACTTGAAGGCGCGCGAGGCGCTCTTTGCGATCTTCAGGATGGAGTGCTGCGGGCGGGCGCAGGCGCGCGGGTCGGTCAGGCCGCTGTGGGCTGCACGGACCAACATTCGATGCAGCACTGAGGCCAGGCCAGCGAGCACGGCTGGGGGGAGGGCCGGAGGGGGAGGGCGCACCTTGCACAGCACGTGGCCGCACGGCAGCAGCATGGGCGGGTTGGCGGGCGAGGCCTGCTCCCGCGATACGGGGCAGGAGAAGATGGGGCGGAACACAAACTCGGGCCCCAGCGCCAGCTCCACCGGCAGCTGCTCGCCGCCCGCCAGCCCCGCCGCCGCGCGCTCCCGCAGCAGCGCGGCCAGCTTGAGCAGCGTCGGCAGCGCAGCCGCCCCCGCCGCCGTCGCGACCAGCAGCGGCGACTCGCTCGCCTGCGGGGCGCCCGGCCGGACGGCTGAGTGCCGGTGCGCCTCGGCGTCTCGATAGCAGGCGGCCGCGGCATGACCGCCCTGCTGGCCACCGCAGCAGCCGCCGCCGCCTCCGCGCAGCGTGCTTGCCGCGGCTGGCGGGAGGGGCGCGGGCGCGCGCCTGGCCCAGCAGTGCGCAGCAGTGGCGCGCAAAGTCGCGGCCGGCGTCCTCCCAGCGCTCGGGCGCCAGCAGCTCGGCGTACGGGTTGGCGCGCCGCAGGAAGCAGAGGCAGCCCATGAGGCGCTGGATGCCCGCCAGCTGGCTGCTCTGGAAGGGGGCAAAGTGCTCGCGTGCGTAGCGCAGCGCCGCCGCCTGGCCTGTGCCAGCCGCCCGGCGCGACGCCTCAGGCGTCCGCTGCGGCTGCTGGCCGGGCAGGATCGGCGACGGGGAGGGGGGAGGGCGCGCCCTGCTGCTGCAGCGTGTGCAGAAACTGCAGGCGGTGCAGTCGGAACTCAAACGCCTCGGCCCGTTCGCGCCCGGCCGCCGCCGCCAGCCGCTCGCGGTGCTCGGCCGCCCAGCGCAGCGCGGGCGCCAGGTCACGCTCCCGGATCTGCCGCAGTTCGGCGATTCAGTCGGAGGCGACCGAGCAGGAGTGGGGGCCCTGCCGGCGGCTGGGGGGGCACGCGCCCGGCGCAGGATCGCGTGCATGGCCTCGTACGGCCGCCGCAGCTCGCCGCCGTCGGGGATGCCCGCCTCCGCCAGCAGCGCGTCGCCTGCCTCGAAGCTGCCCTCCTGGAACAGGTGCTCCGCGACCACCTGGCAGCCGCGGCCGCTCAGCCCTGCCTGTGGCGCGCGGTGGCCTGCTGCGGTCGTTATGGGCAGAGGGGGCGCGCCCGGTCCAGCACGGCCGGGTCCATGGGCACGTCCCGGTGGGCGGCCGCCACGTCCTGGACAAAGGCGCGCTCCAGCGCCTGCGACGGGCGGCTGTGTGAGCAGAACGACAGGCAGAGAGGGCTGCAGCCAGCTGTGCGACTGCGGGGACGGGGCCGCGCCTTGCCCAGCTTGGCAACGCTGCCGTGCAGCTCCTTGGTGGCGCGCGACACGCGGCCGGCCGCATCCTTCTCCACCGTCGAGCGAGCCAGGCCTGCCAGCGCCGCGCGTGCGCCGGCCGGGTCGTCCCCCGCCAGCGCCTCCGCCCGCTGCAGCTGCGCCAGCAGCCTGCGCGAGCAGGCCCACCGGTCATAAGAGGACAGGCAAGCTACCAGTGTGGCCAACAAAGGTGAAAGGCAGTTTGGCGCTGCTGCGAGTCGACTGGTGCTGCGCTTCATTGTGAGATTGCATGCAGCGATATAGGGGCCGGCCTGCGGCCCGAGCGAGCCGCTCACTCGCGCAGGACGTCAGTGGTTTGCGTCGCGCATGTGCGCTGCTTCTTCACCACGCGCTCCGCCTCATCCAGCGCGGCGGTAATGTGAGCTGCCATCGCTTCGCCCGCCGGCGCACGCGAGCACGCTGTGCCGGTGGGCCTTGAGAGCCGGGGCCGATGGCGCGATGCCCCGGATTGGCCAGAACTTCTCGGTGGCTGCAGCGCCCGCTGGAAGCTCGCTGTTCTGCACTGGGATGTCGCAGAAAAGTTTTATTGCAGGCCAGAACGGAGAGCGGAACGGTCGCGAGAAGCAGTGAGGCTGGCATGACATGCGTCGCTTCCGGCAGCATTTTCGGAACACACCCTCCCTCATGCAGCGATCGGCGAGCCGCCCGCTGCACGCAGTCGCATTCTGCCCCCATCGCACTTGCCACCGGCGGCCCACGCCGGCCATCCCCGCGCGCGCAATGCCCATCGGCAAGCTCGCCAAGGCGCTGGGCGTTGGCGCGTTTGGAGCAGCATGCCTGGTGGCATCGAGCCCGATGACAGCGCGCGCTGCTGGCCGCGAGGGCGGCGGGCAGGACGCGGCCGATCCGTCGGAGGCGAGCGAGTCTGAGCAACCCGAGTCGTTTCACTACACTCACCTTTGGCGCGTTTCCCCTGCCCTATGTCGCAGGCTCATCGATATTCTTCATTGGGTTCACCTTTATCCGTCGTCTTTGCCTTGTCGGCATTGGGCATGCCGTCTGTGCAGTCATGCGTCCGCATGACGCAGAAACGGCGTGCTGCAGGGTGAGCAAGGACGGCGAGACGCACATCTCAGAGTGCCAGATGAAGGGCTTCATCCTCAAACAGTTTGCCGAGAAGGGCGCCAAACAATGTGCGCCCCCCTGCTGGCTCCTGCCTCACCGGGGCGGTGCTCAAAGGCTGTCTGACACTGTTCGCGCTCCCGCAGTCGTCAAGCAGTCCGACCTCAAGCCCGAGAAGATCTCCTTCTCCCAGCTGCCGCCCGGGACCGTCTCGCCCATGCACAGCTGCCCGGGCGTGCAGTTCGTGGTCGACATGTCGGGCTCCTGGTGAGCCTCCCGCTGCGCGCCTCCCGCCGGCGGCCCGCTTGCCTTGCCCCCGATTCGAATCCTGGCGCACCCCGGCAGGTACGTGGAGACGAGCGACGGCACGCGGCGCGAGTTCCAGCCGGGCGAGGTGATGTTCCAGGACAACGTCAAGGACAACCCGGCCGACAAGCCGCCGGAGCACGGCTCGGGCACGAACGGCGAGGAGCCGTGCAACCAGATGATCATCCAGGCGCGGCTTGATCCCCAGAAGGGCGCACTTGGAGGCACCAACCACCACCACCGGATTCTGAGGCGTGAAGGGGGGCACGTGGCTGCAGGTCAACTTCGACCCGGAGTACGACAACCCCTGCCCCTTTTGACAGCCATTTCTTTTGATCACTCGCCGGGCACAGCCTGCTCACTTGCCGTGCGGCCGGAGCCTCCGTGTTTTTCAAGAGGCCGTCTCCTGCTTGCGAGCGGGCCGCCTTGTTTGCCTCCATCGATTGTTTGCGACTGCTCAGCAGCACACAGCTCGCGACCGTGCAAACACTGCTCTCAATCCAACGGCCCCACCAATAACACCACCGCTCAGTCGTCAAAGGTGACCTTGGTGGCCTGCGGCTGCGCGGCGCCGATGGTCGCCTGCGCGGCCGCCTGCCGCTTGGCCGCCCAGGAGGGGTGCATCCCCTCCTGCGCCGCCTTTTTCAGCGCCTTGTGCTCCTCGCGCGCGGCCTTGCTGTACTTGCCCTTGCCCAGCAGCGGCACGCCCGGCAGCGGCCGGTAGCCCTTGCGCGCCGCCCGCTTCTTCGCCGCCTTGGCCTCCCGCGCCGCCTTGGCCTCGCGCCGCTTCTGGTTCTTGCCCTTGGGCTGCGGCGGGCCCGCGGGCGGCGGCGCCTCCCCGCCCTCGTCCGTGCCGCCGCCCTCCGCGGCGCGCGCCGCCGCCTCCGCCTTCTTGGCCTCCTGCACGGCCGGACAGCTCCCCGAGATCAGCCGGACAGCCCCCCTGTTTGCTCGAAGGGGCGCGGCGGGGCTGGCCGGGGAAGCGCGCCCGCCGCTCGTGCCGCGCCGCCGCCTTTTCCCGCTTGCGCTTGTGCCTGGCGATGAGCGCGTGCGCCTCGTGCAGCACCTGCCGGCTCTCCGCCATCTGCTGCCGCACGCAGGCCGCGCGCAGCAGCCGCTCGGCGACCAGGCTCAGGCTCGCGTCCGGCTCGGGCGCCGCCTGGCCCTCCTCCGCGTCCTCGTCCGCCGCCGCGGCCGAGTCGAGAGCCGCCGGCTTGTCCTTTGCGCACTGGAACTCCAGCCGCTGCGCGACCTGCGCCGGTGGCGAGCGCGCCTTCAGGCGCCCGAACCCGTCACGGCGGTCCGGCGGGGACGTGCGGAGTGGCCGGCCGCCGCACCAGCGTGGCCAGGCCGGTGTGGCTGAGCCGCTTGGCGGCCGCCAGCTGCTTCTCCAGCTTCTCGCGGGCGGCCGGAGCCAGCTTGAACGACTTGGCCTTGGCCTTGGCCTTGCCGCCGTCAGAGTCGGAGCCGGAGCCAGAGCCCGACCTGCTCGCTTCGCCCTGCTGCTGCTCGACCAGCTCGCCCGCCTCAGCCTTGGCGGCCAGCGCCAGCCGCCGCCGCAGCTTGCGCAGCTCCAGCTCCTTGGCCTTCTTGGCCACCTTGGTGATCACCTTCATCTGCTGCGCCTCCCGCTTGCGCACGTTGCCCTCGCTGCGGGCGGCAGTGCGTCTTCTCAGACGGCCGCCGGAGCCGTCCTTCTCGCGGTGCGAGCAGGGGCGGGCGCAGAGGCGTACAGCCGCTCGCGGTAGCGCTGCTCGCCAGTCGACCGCTGCCAGGGTCCGCGACAAGTGGTGTCAGTGCGCCAGGCGCACAGAGAATCGAGTCCTGGGAGGCATGCGAGAGTTTGCGTGCAGACGCGCACCTGCTCGTCTGTCTTCTTGCCTCTACCAGGCTTTTTCTTCTTGGGCAGCTGCGGCGTCATGTCTGCCCGCCTGCTGGCGCGCCCAAGGCCCGTTTCGGCTCAGGGATGCGAGTCGGCGGCCGCTTGTCTGCCGCTTTACCAGGCCCGGTGAGCGGCGTTTACACCTTCAGACGGCCCGGTCGGTCGCGCACTGGCTGAAGAATGAAATGGGAAGAAGGGAACGGGCAAACCCACCTGATTTGCCATTTGCTGACAGGTGCCCTTCCAGCCAGACCAGAAGACAGACAAAAACCATCCAGACCAGGAAGGCAATCATGGACGGCAACGCGTTCCGCGGCAAGTATGCGGACGAGCTGAAGGCGACTGCCAAGAAGCTGGTCGCCGCCGGCAAGGGCATCCTGGCCGCCGACGAGTCGTCCGGCACGGTCGGCAAGCGCGTGAGTGTCTCGTATCGGCTGCCTGAATGACCCTCGCTCGGCAGCGCCGTTGATCGCACCGCAATTGGTCCCGGACTCGATGAGATCAGCTCCCCGCTGCCGCCGCCCTGGCGCTCCCCGGGACGCGGCTGAGCCTGTTCCCGCTGCCGTGCAGCTGGCCAGCATCGGTGTGGCCAACGAGGAGCCCAACCGGCGCGCGCTGCGCGAGATGCTGTTCACGGCGCCGGACGTCGAGAAGTACATCTCCGGCGTGGTGCGCCCCCGCCTTCTCTCCAAGCTGACACCCTCGCGATGTGGCTCTGCTCCTGCAGCGATGTGCCGCGTGATTTCGCTTGGCGCGCGCCTGCCTGCGAGATACTGGGATATTTGCTGGTCGCCGCCGAGCAACTCGAGTTCGCCTGATCCGCGCCGCCTGACGCCCGCGCAGATCCTGTTCGAGGAGACGCTGTACCAGGACAGCAGCTCCGGCACGCCCTTCGTCAAGATCCTGCAGGACAAGGGCATTGTGCCCGGCATCAAGGTGGACAAAGGCGTCGTGCCGCTGGGCGGCACCGACGGCGAGACGACCACGCAGGTCGGGTGCTTTGCCTGACCCGCAGACCTGCTTGGCGCTTGGTGGCGGCGCCGGAGGACAAGCAGCCAGCCCCTCCCCTCCTGTGCCGCAGGGCTTTGACGACCTGGGCAAGCGGTGCGCCAAGTACTACGAGCGCGGCGCGCGCTTTGCCAAGTGGCGCGCGGTGCTGCAGATCAACGCGACCTCGCCCTCCCAGCTGGTCAGCCGCCCCTGCGCCGCCTGCCGCTGGCGGCTGCAGCCACCCCCTGCGGCCGCCGGCCCTGACCGCCCCCCTGCGGCCGCCGGCCCTGACCGCCCCCCTGCCCGCCTGCTCCCAGGCGGTGCACGAGAACGCGTACGGGCTCGCGCGCTACGCGGCCATCTGCCAGGAGAACGGCCTGGTGCCGATCGTGGAGCCGGAGATCCTGACGGACGGCGGCCACGGCATCGAGACGTGCCAGGCGGCGACCGAGGCGGTGCTGGCGGCCGTGTACAAGGCGCTGGCCGACCACCACGTGCTGCTGGAGGGCACGCTGCTCAAGCCCAACATGGTCACCCACGGTGCGGCCGCCTGCCCCTCCCCTTGCCTTAACGCAGCTGCATCGGGCGGCCCCTGACGCACGCGCCGCCCGCCCGCCCGCGCGCAGGCAGCGAGGCCAAGCCGGCCGGCAGCGCCGCGATCGCGCGCGCGACGGTGACCGCGCTGCAGCGCACCGTCCCCGCGGCCGTGCCGGGCATCGTCTTCCTGTCGGGCGGCCAGTCGGAGCAGGACGCGACCGCCAACCTGAACGCGATGAACGCGCTCGACGCCGTCAAGCCGTGGGCGCTCTCCTTCTCCTACGTACGCGCCTGGCCTGCCACCCCCCCTGCCTTGCGAGCGGGCGCGTGCAAGGATTGCCACCCACAGCCGCGCCGGCTGGGCAGGCAGCCAGAGCTCGTCTGACCGGTGCTGTCGGGGCCGGGACCAGGAGGGCCCCCGCCTCGCGAGCTGAGGCCCCCCCCCCTACCCCTGCTCTGCGTGCAGGGCCGCGCGCTGCAGGCGTCCGCGCTCAAGGCGTGGGGCGGCAAGGACGCCAACCTGAAGGCCGGCGCGGAGGTGTTCATGAGCCGCGCGCGCGCCAACGGGGAGGCCACGCTCGGCAAGTTCGCCGGCGAGGCGGCCAACGGGGAGAGCCTGCACGTCAAGGGCTACAAGTACTAGGCGCAGCAGCCGCCGCCCTTTTTTGGAGTTGCCCTGTTGTGCGCAGTTTTGGTTCGGGGGGGCCGCCAACGCGCGCGCCCCCCTCTGTGCGACGATTGCCGCCGGCCGGACCGGCCCTCCTGACCCGTCGAGTTGCGAGCTGCGAGTGCCCGCGCTGAGAGCGTGCAGGCTGGCTGCTGCCGCTGGCACAGGCGGCAGCCTGCAACCCAGTGAGTGCGGGGCAGGCCAGTCCACGCTGCAGGGTGTGCAGACGCGCCCTCGCTGCTCGCCGCACCGGCCCTGCTCGAGCTCCCCCACCACTGCACAGAAGCAGCATCACTGGCCGTTTCTGCCGCTCCGGAGTTGGCTTCAAGTGGCCTGTGGGGCCCTGCCACAGGGCGAAGCTTTTGTCTGCGCCTTGAGCAATGGGCAATGGTCAAAACATGCAGCCTCAGAAAATGTGGATTGCGAGCTGCCTCTGTCCAGGGGCGTGCATCCTCCGCAGCGCTCGGCCTGATGACGGCATTCGGCAGGCATCTGCGGCCGGGGCAGAGCCGCCACCTGAAGGCAAATCGCCGTCTTTACAGGGGATGCAGGCTTACAATGGCCACACAGAGGATTCAGCAAAGCCGCAACAGACCTGAACCTGATTCGACTTCACAAGCGGATTCAACTCGACAGCTGCAACAACAGCAACAGTAGCAGCGGTGGAAGTGGGAGCCAAGTCAGCGCCAGTACTGCGCGAAGCGGTGCCCCTGCTCCATGAGCGCGGGCATGAGCGCGCTGGAGCTCTCGTTGATCAGCTGCTGCATCCAGCCGACCGCCGTCTCCTCGTCCACGTCCAGCCGCAGCTTCTCCTGCGATGCAAGGCGCCGGCCGCCCCTCGGTCGCCCGGGGCGCCCGCGGCTGGCAGCGACGCGCAGCCACACAACCGTTTGGCCGCAGGCACGAGGACGGGCCGGATGGAGGCCGCCCACGTGGCCCCCAAGAAGCAACGAGGGGGGTGGTCTGGAGACCACTGCTGCAGGGCGCCCCTCGGGAGTGGGAGGAGGTGGCGGGCCGCGCCTGCAGCTTGAGCATCGCCTTTTCCGGGTCGGAGCGCACGTCCGGGATGGAGGCGCCGGCCATGAGGTGGAAGAGCGAGACCAGCAGCGAGGCCGACTTGCGCAGGATGTTGTACGCCTCGCAGGCGAGCGTGCGGAAGCGGGTGTGCTGCTCGCTGCCGGCGCCGCCCATCGCGTCCACCATCTCGCGCACCAGCTTCATGGGCGGCGGGAACGGCTTGGGGTCGCGCCCTGCGGGGGGCGGCGGCGCACTGCTGAGCGCCACGGCTCCCCGGAGCGGCTGCCGCGGCAGGCGAGGAGGGGGGGAGGCGCGCCCATGATGTAGCCAAAGTCGATGTGGAAGAGGCGGCCGTCGGGCGCGAGCATCAGGTTGTCCAGGTGGCGGTCGCCAACGCCGAGGATGTAGGTCATCACGCAGTAGCCGGCGCACGACCGCACAAAGGTGTCCACCACCTCGGCTCGCAGCCCCAGCGGGCCTGCGGGCGGCGGCGGCGGCGGGCGCTCAGGCATCCAGGCATGCAGGACTCCTGCCGCCCGCCAGAAGCTGCGCCGGGGGGTTGCCGGCGCCTCACCCGCGGGGTCCGCGTTCTCGAGCGCCAGGTAGCGGGTGATCGACTTGTGCTCGGCCAGCACCTTGGCCAGCGCCATGCTGGGCACGAACTCGACCAGGCCGTCCTCGCTGCTCGTCGGCAGCACGCTACAGTATGGAGGGGGGGGGGGGGGGGTC
>BHFV01000144.1:317-46293 GCA_003568905.1 Trebouxiophyceae sp. KSI-1 | reverse complement strand
CTGCGCGGCCGGCTGCGCGGCCGGCTGCGGTTGCGGCGCGGGAGGCGGGCCCAGCAGCGTGTTCAGGTCGATGTACGCCACACGCATGCCGAAGGAGACATAGTTCCAGGCGCCGGCGTCGAAGGGGTACTGCTGCAGCCGCCGCCGCTGCTGCCCGCCGGCGGCCGCCAGCTTGCGCCCGGCGAGGGCGGCGGGCAGCGTGCCCGGCGGCGCGGCCGCGAGCGCCACCTTGGGCAGCGCCTGGCTGAGCGGCTTGTAAGGCAGCGGGTTGATCTGGAAGACGCCGGGCGAGACCGCCTGAGCAAACTGCTGCAGCGCGTTGACGGAGGACACCGGCGGGTAGCCGACCGAATACACGATGAGCAGCCGTTTCTGCAGCGGGCGGGGATGCCTCAGCGCCCTCAGGTCGCCAGGGGTGCAGCTGGAGTGCTCGGTCGGGGGCAGCGCGCTGGCGGCAGTGCTGGTGCAGCAAAGCCGGGCAGAGACTGCGGTGCGGCCGTGCAGCTGGCCCTGCCGAAACCACTCGACGAGGATGGTCCTGACCCGAGTCGCAGCTGCCAGCGCATGAGCATAGAGGCTGCTGCTGTGGATTGCTTCGCCCTTCTGCCCCAGCTTTGTCGCTGGCTGCGCCCCCGCCGCCGGCGCGATTCGGAGGGCAGCGCGAGGCAGCGCACCCGCCGCGGCAGGTACATGACGCTCGGGTAGGAGAAGGTGCCGTTGTTCGGCGAGGCGTCGGGCGGCGTCCAGCCCTCGACGGTCGCCAGGTGGCGCCAGCTGGCGCCGCCGTCGGGCGACAGCGCGAGCGTGAGGTTGCGCCGTACGTTGGCGCTGATGTTGTTGAACGCCGCGACGACCGAGCCGTCCGGCAGCGTCTCCAGGTCCGTCTGCGGTCGGCACCGAGCCCCACTGTCGCGCCACGACCCACGAGGGACGGGGGAGGCTGAGGAAGCAGCGTCAGGCCCGCGCTGCGCGATCCCGTGGCGCGCCGCATGACGACGCATTTGTCACGTAACGACACCCCGCCGGCGGCCGCCGTCGGCGCCGAACCCCACGTTCGCTGCGGCTGCTCGCACACTCACTGGGCGCTTGCAAGCCTGTGTTGTGTCATGCTGCAGTAGGAGAAGGGTTCGGCACCTTGGAGTCGGGCGACGGCAGCGTGCCGGGCGCCGCGTCGCTCCAGGTCGCGCCGTCGTCGCGGCTGTCGCTCTGCCACACGAAGCCCGTGTTGTCGCGGAAGACTTGCAGCAGCCCGGCGCTGCCGTTGGGCGTGCGGTAGTTGGCGATCGCGTTCTCGATCAGCCACTTGGACGGCGGTGTCCCCGCCGCCGGCACGATGGTCGGCGTCGACAGCTGCCAGCTCGCGCCCTGCGAGGAAACCGCTCAAAACGGATCAGTTTTCAGGCGTCCCCACCCTCCCTCCCCTCTCTCGCTTTGCTCGAGCTTGCCGCACTGGCTCAGGAGTCCCTCCCTTTACCTTACCCGTCTCATTCCTGGTCTCTTCAATCCACGCCCCCATCCTCGCCAGTTCTCCTCATCCTCTGTGGGCAGCAGGCACAACGCCAGCCCCCACTCTCTCACCCTCTCTCCCTCCAGTGCCCCGCTGTCCCCACCTCAGCCATGCCTCAATCGCCACTCACCTTGTCGGTGGACGTGAAGACGCCCGGCACGCCCGAGTAGGCCTTGCTGCCCCAGCAGGCGCCGCCCTGCGCGCCGCTCGCCTCGCGCCAGAACGGCAGCAGCCAGTCGCCGGCCGCGTTGACCGTCAGGTGCGCCACGTTGAGCTTGCCGATGCCGCCGTCCGTGTCGCCGGAGAGGATGAGCTGCGGGCAGCGGGGCAGCCAGTGATGCAGCATCAGACTGCGTTGCCTGCTTTGATCGTACGCACTGACAGCAGCGGCTGTGCCTGCTTGCGACCTCTGGTTGCCTGGCAGTGACAGCCTATGCTGTTGCCTTTCCTATAGACCAGCACCACCCTCCCATTCGTGAACATGGCTTGTAAGTGGCCGCCACCGCAGTCTTCCAAGGCCCCCAGCAGTACTCTGCAGCGCCCCGGCAGCACCCGGGCCCCAGCCGTCCTGCAGCTGCAGGACATATGAACAGAGCGCAGTCAGGCCGGGGAAGCAGCACCTGCGGCGGCTGCCATGTCTCTCCATTGTCGGTGGATCGGACGAACATGAGGTCGCCGCCGGGCGGGTAGCCGACGCCCGCCTTGTTCTCGACGGAGCGTTGCATGCAGGCGGCCGGGGCGGTGCCGGCGAAGAACATGAACACTGTGCCGCCGTCCACGTGCAGCTGCGGCCCCCAGATCGGCCCGCCGCCGGCGCTCGTGTTCTGCCACAGCTTGACTGCGGGGCCCCAGGTGTCGCCTGCAGCAGGCGCTCTTGCCCGGTCAGGCGGCGGCGTGACGTGGTAGGCGGGGTTTAGTCTTAACCGGAGGCCGCACCGTCATCATCGCTCAGGGACCAATAGGCTGCCTGGTCCACGCTGCCTTCCCACCACAGTGGGCTTGCCTGCGGCGCGCGGCAGCTTGTGAGGGTCACTGACAGGCTGGCACTGGGCTTCTCATGCGATCCCAGGCGGTGCTTGACCGTCACCTGCCAGACCATGGCCAGGCTGCCGTTGGGCAGCACCGCAAAGCTGCCGCCGTGGTTGTACTGCAGCGCGATGGCGGCCGCCTCGCCCGAGTCGTTGTTTGCCGCCGAGTTGCGCAGGCCGTAGTAGGAGCCCATGCCCAGGTCCATCCTGTTGGCGTCCGAGGCCTGGATGGACAGCGGGTTGCGATACACCCACCTGCGGGCGCAGCTTCCGGCTTGCAGCAGCGAGTTGCTGCCAGGGAGGCATGGTGGCAGCCCATGTCAGGCTGATTGGGCAGCAAGCTGCTAGTTACATCTCATCCAGCTGCAGGGAACAGGGCCGGGTTCGCGAACGGAGGCAGTGAGCTGGCTGGCTGTTGGACGACCACATTGCTGAAGTGCGCGGGGCGAAGAGCCAAGCAAACTGCTGGCGCAAAGCAGCCAGTGCAAGAGAATGCAATGGGCTGCTGATATCACTTTTGGCTTATGCAGCCAGGGCCACGCTCTCTCGGCACGAGAAATGCCCAGCTAGGCCAAATGCTGCTAGGCATAGGCTCTGTTAGGCCTAGGCCTTAGCTTGCCAGATTGGCGATGCGAATTGAAAAGTGGTTCGCACCTGTAAGTCAGGACTGGGTCTGTCTGGGCTCCAGCGATGACCAGTGAGCATAGTGCCGCGCCGAGAGCGACCAGCGCGTTCCCGCGACCGGCCATCTGCACGTGACAGGCGAAATGAGCGCAGCGCCCCGCAAGCGCCGTCAATGCTAGGCATTTACATGCAAAACATGTATAGTGCGAAGACTGCAGCGATGCGAGGGGGCCGCAAAAACCGGACTGGGAAGTCAGGATGGAAGGCATGGGAAGCGCGCGAAGGCTTGCATCGGCATGACTTTGCGCGCTGGTAGCAGCAGCCCCGAACTCGGCTCGAAAAAGGTCGAAGATACACCGGGAGTACAAACAGCTGCACGCTGGCTGACAAAGCTCAAGTCGAGGATGCACCGCTGACACGCGGATGCACTGCCGGGTCGAAAACCTCACCAGCGGGAGTAGCAGCGCTGACTATTGCTCTCACCCCGGCTCTGTGGCTGTAGTCCACGCCGCCCGGTGTCTTTGGGCCGTTGCTGCCCCTCCGAAACGATGGTCAGGAGCGCTGGCAGACGACCGAAAATCGCAAAATTAGCGCGCAGATTGTGTGTGCACGAGACAAGGAGCTGGTGTGCAAGTCGTGTTGTTGACCAGCGCCTCGCGCCGCACTTGTGTAGGCAGCTGGCAACAGTTGGTTTGAGGCAAGGTGGATGCGTTGCGCGGACCGAGACGAACCAGGACAAAACCTGCGTCTGCCGTGCCCCCCTTTCGAGCTTTGGAACGGAAGCAGAGAAAGAAAAGTGAGTCCGCAGAAAAGGGGACGCAGTCGGCCAGCGTTACAGCTGCGTGCGGGTACCAACTCGGGGTTTGTCACGTGAACGATCACTAGCGAGGGAAGCTGAGCGAGGGAATGGCGAGGTCACAAAGGAGCCCAACGCCAAGCGTTCCTCGCGGCAATTGCACGGGAGATGTCGTGCATGAGTTGGGCAGCTAGCAAACACACATTCAGCACAAGTCACGCCAGCGTGAGTCACGCAGCTGAACAGCGAGCAACATGCGCGGTTGTGCGCCCGCCAGAGGGAGAAAGATGGGTGTTCCTGGAGCGTTTCTGGGGGGAAGCAGAGAAAATAGCTGTAGACAGCCTATCACGACGGCAACTACCTGCTGCTCGACCTGCTGAACATGACAGCAAGCACTAGGACGCTAGCGGCTGCGAGCCCAATCGGCCGGCAGCCAGACGATCGAATCAGGCCAGGCGCGAGAGGCCGCTGTTGACGCTCGGCACCTTCTCGCCCATGCCCAGCCGCGCGGCAAAGCGGGAGCGCAGCTCCTGCTGCAGCCCCGTGGCGGTGCCCGAGTGCGAGCCGGCATCCGAGAGGCGCAGGCTGCGCGCGCGCTTGGCCTGCTGCAGCTGCGCGCAGTCGCACCCCCCACGTCTAAGTGCTTGCTGCCGCACAGGGGGCAGCAGTGTTGTGCGCGGCTCTGGTCCCGCAAGGCACCCGCACCCCCTGCCTGCTGCCGAATCGGCCTGGGGCTGAAGAGAGCCCCGCGCTCGGCTGCGGGGAGGGAGGGAGGGAGGCACCTGCGCCAGGAGGCGGCGGCGGTGCGCGTCCAGCTGCCCGCGCGAGGCCGCCAGCGCCGCCTCCAGCTGCTCCAGCTGCGCGCGCGCCTCGGCCGACTCGGCCGCCACCGACCTGCGCTTGCCATTCATTCAGCCAGGCCTCACAAGCCAGGCTCCGGCGGGCGCCTGCCGCGGCGCTGGGAGGGGGGCGCACTCGACGGCAAAGTCGATCTGGGAGCGGGCGACGTGCAGGGAAGCGATCGCGTCTCGCGCCAGCCGCCTCGTCTCGTCGCTGCCGACCGCCGCGAGGTGCCGCACCAGCGGCGCCACGCAGCCGGCCAGGCCGCCCGCGACGCCGGCGAGCCCGGGCATGCGCAGCCGCGCGTGGCTCAGCGCGGCCGCCGCGGCGCGCGCCAGCTGGTCCGCCGCGTGCGCCGCGCCGCGCTTGGCTCGGTCGTCTGCAGGCCGCACACGAGGCGCCCCGCTCAGCCGCCGCTGTGCGAGCCTCCCACACTATGGCTGCCTCCGACAGGCACTGGGGCGCTGCAGGGAGGGGAAGTGTCGCCGCGTTGGGTTCTGGCTGGCCCCTCGCAAGCTGCATGACCGAGCTGCCTCCGCTGCCACCGCAGTTCACAGACGCCGGGCGCTCCGCCTGCCTGTGAAGAAGGTCAGGGGCGGAAAGACGGACCCGCCGGGTCGAAGAACTCCTCGAGCTCGCCGCTGTCGCCGGCGGCCGGCAGCGCCGGCAGCCCGAACACGCCGCCGGCGCGCGTGGTGCGGTGCGCCGGCTCCCAGGCGCCCTCCAGCTGCTCGGCGGCGTCGCGCACCTGGTGCGCTGCGCTCTCCAGGCGGGCGAGCGCGACCGCCGCCGCCGCCGCCGCCTCCCGCAGCTGCACACCACGCGCCCCTGACGCGTCAGTGCGCCCTCTGCTGGCGGGCCTGCAGGCTGCCCCCTCGCTGCGCTCCGCTCTGAGCTCGCAGGAGGGGGGGAGCCCCTGCAGGCTGCCGCTCTTGCGCCGCCCGTGCAGCCGCCGCCTGCTCAGATACATACACACACACACAACCACGGCCGATGCGTTGCAGCAGCCTTCCGCTGCCCAGCGCTCGCAGCCGCACACAGGCAGGCGCCCGCAGCGCGACCTCCTGGCGGCTCGCCGGCGGCGCGGCAGCGGGGGGCGGTGCCTTGAAGATGCGCGGCGCGAGCGCGCAGACGGCCGTCTCGAGAGCGCCGTGGTGCGGCTCCACCGCCAGGCCGTCCGCGCGGCGGAAGAGGCGCTCGACCAGGTCGGCCTCCGCCTGGCGCACCGCGTCCAGCTCGCGCGTCTGCCACGCAAACAGGCGGGAGTGTTGGTGAGGGGGGGGGGGGGGGAAGTCTCTTCGGCACCAGAGAAGGAGGCTCTTCCCGCATCCTGGGCAGCCGCAGCACCAGCCGGCTCTGTGCCTCACAGTCTGGACCCGCCGGGCGCTCCTGCCTCCGATTTGCATGCGCCGTCCTGCCTGCTTCCGAGCAAGAGAGGGGCGCTGGAGGCGCACCTTGGCGCGCAGCTCCAGCACGAGCGCCCGCTGCGCGGCCACCTTGGCGCGCAGCTTGGCCACGCGCTCCGCCTGCGCCGCCTCCGCCTCGCACGCCTGGCGCTCGGCCTGGCGCTGCGCCTCCACCCGCCGCTGCTTGTGCTTGCGGCCCAGAATGTCAAAGCTGCCCTCGGTCTGCAGGCACAGGCGGCGGTCAGCCCCGCTGCTCGCGCTCCGCTCCTGGGCCCCCTGGCTGTGACGAGTCGCACCTTGTGGGTCAGGCGGTGCCGCTCCTCGGCGAGCCTGTGCAGCTCCGCCAGCGTGCTCTCATAGGAGGCCAGCGTCTGCTGCAGGCCTCTCAGCTTGCTTTCCGCCGGGCGCAGCCGTGTCTCCACCTACAGGGGACCGGGCAGGTTCAGTCTCAGCTCCGAGGGGATCCAGGCGGAGCGTTGGATTGTGGGTTGGAAAGCGGAAACTCACGCTCTCCGACTCCAGCTCCTGGATCCTCGAGGACAGCCAGTCTGCGAGCCACCGCAACAGCAGCGTCAGCCCCCCAAAACGCGCGCGTTGGTGCGCATGCGAGTGCCCTTTAGCGCTGCGGCCCGCACCAAAATCAAGCACGGGCGAGCTGCAGAACTCAGAGGGCGCACCATATTTGAGCAGGTCGCAGCCGGCCACCACCTCGCCTGCCGGCAGCATTCGCGACCCGAACTGGCGCCCCGACGCCGCCTGCGAGCACGACACAGCAGGCGATGAGCTACCATATACATGCGCATGTACACTAAGTGCCGAGAACTGACTGTGGGCGGGGCGCCGCCGAGGGAGCCACCGCGAGGGGCGGCGCGCGCGCCTCCGTGCCGCATTGGAAGCAAACTGCGCTCACGCTGCACCATGCTCCGTACAACTGCTGCTCCTTTCACAGCTAGCGGCATGATCGCACCTTCCGCGCGTGATAGCGGTCCCGGCAATTTTGCGCCGCCGGAACCACTTTCGATCGCTCGTCGGCAGCGGCCGAGGCTCTTGCAGCTTGCCTGCCGCTCGCTGCTTGCCGGCGAAGACACGGAAATCAAGGCGCGCCTAAATTCGGCGGAAATATGCCGGCACTCGCCGGCGAGTGCGAGTGCCTGCTTGTGACTCATCTTTATTGTGCATTGTGCACCGCCCGTCTGGTTGGCGGCTCTGATGATGCTTATTGAAGCTCGTTGGCGTGGTGGCTACGAGTGGGTGGGTGGCAAATCGATCTCACACTGTCGGCTCGCTCACTCGTTAGGCGTCTTTCGCGCGGACTGTGGCAGCGCAAAACTCACAGCAAACGCACAGCGGGGCAAGGGCCGCAGCTCTCCCCCAGCCCTCGGGCTGTCGGAAAGCTGGGCGGCGACCAGGGGACAGCACACTAAAAACTTGCAAGGCTCGCATGTGAGGGGGAGGGGGAATCAGAGAGCAGTCTCGCGGGGGGATCTGGCGCACACACACGACCAGACACGCTCCTCTCCTTTTTTTCCTCTCATTCTTTTTTCGCGTCAGCGGCGGCCAAACTTCTTGTCCAGGCGGCTGACGTAGAAGCGGACCCGCTTGCCAAAGGTGGGCTCCGCCATGAAGCCATCCACGCGGTCGATCAGAGCGCCGTCCCGGAACAGCAGGCAGGTCGGCAGCGCCTGCATTCATGACAGGCGAGGCAGCAATCAGACTCGCCTTTCAGGGGCAGGACAGACTCTAACAGGTGAGTGCTTCTTGTGCCAGCTGAAACATGGCGGTGAAGCAGAAATCGGGGGAGGTGGAAGGGCACCTGCACGCGGTACTTGCTTGCCAGCTTTGGATAGTTGTCCGCATTGACCTTGATGACCTTCAAGCTGCCCTGCATCTCCTTGGACAGGTTCTGCAGGCGGCAGAGTCGGAGCTCGTCAGCACCGGCCCGCCGACAGCCAGCGCTCCCAGGTCCTCATTCTGTGTGAAGATGCAAGGCGGACAGCTGGCAAGACAGGTGACGGCTGGAGGTTGGCAGGCAGCCACTGACGCCTTCTGTACCACTCCAGGAAGCAGCGTTGGCTGCCGGGAAGGAGGGGCGCACCGCTACGACCCGCGACATAAGCTGGCACGGCCCGCACCAAGGCGCGTAAAAGTCGACCAGCACGGGCGTGCCGCTTTCGCGGACGAGCTCCTCAAAGGTGCCCTGGGCATGGCTATGTTCGGGAGCCGCCACCGGCTCCGCCTGCGCCAGCGTCGCCGAAAAGGTGGCGGCCTCCAGCTTCTGCGACTCCTGCCGCCTGCGAGAGAGTGGCAAGCCGGGGGTCGGCGCCGCAACCTGGAGTCCCGAATCTGCGGCAACCCAGCCCGCGTCCGCCGGCGCCTGTCCAGCCAGCGGCAGCGCACGCGGCCGCCCTGTACCTTCTCAACGGCAATGCCGCAGGCAGGACCCCCGTCAGCAGCAGGCATCGCTGACGCCGTAAATATCGCCCGCCAAAAGGCCGGGGCCGGCCGTCCGCTCGATCGGAGCGCACCTAGGGGTCGGCAGCGAGGCGCTGCGCACGAGTCCGGACTGTGCCGGCGCCGCCGGTCGGGCGCCGCGCACAGCCGTCCCGCAGCGCGGCGAGGTGCTGCAGGTTGCCGGGGCATCGAGCGTCCCGCTCCGGCTGCGGCCGCCCAGCGCCGTGGACACGGCCGGCAGCGCGCCGCCCTGCATCTTCGCGCCTATCGCCTCTCCTGCGCAGCGCCATCGCAGCCGTCTCAGGGCAGAGCTCACGCAACCGCGCCCAGGGCGTCCCCAAGCCGCGCTGCCGCCGTCCGGGCGCTTCACAGGCACAATGTGGCTCCTGAGGGGCGCTGCTGGCGGCGCAGGGCAGCTGCCTCGAGCCCCAGGAGAGCAAGGTGCGGCCCGCATCGGCGCAACGAGGCGGACCTGGATGGAAAGGACGAGGTGGCAGCTTAACAGTCCGGCAGGGGTATCAGCCCGCCCTCAAGAAGTGAAAGACGGCTAATGAGGAGAATTGAGCCTTGAGTGTAGGAAATATCTCGGTGTTCGGAGCGAGGCCGGAGCCAGGAGCGGTGGCTCCGGTAGCTGCCCCCCATTGCCCTCCCCCCATCGGTACAAACAACCGCCGGTTCGAGTGGGACGCGGTCTGTACTTGGCGGACGCTTTTCTTCTGAGCGATTCCTGGACATTGCATGCTCGCCCTGCGCTGCCTGAACCCGCACCGATCGCCACTTGGACGCCCGTACCGACTCAGAGAGTACTTAATAGCGGTATCGCCGGTGAGGGCCACAATGCAAGGTGGGCTTGACATCATTGTTGTGTGAGCTGGTTCGCCAGCAAACAACGCAGCCCCAGCTTGATTCCTGTCGAGTCCTGATTGTTCCTGCAGCTATTCCAATGGCAGAAAAGCCACCCTCAACCGCAACCTCCCAGCCTCTCCTCCTCTCCTCACTCCCCTCTCCTGACTCTGCCTGCCAACTGCCAGCTGCGGCAGCGGCGGCCGGCCTCATCCGCCTGGCCATCATCGGCGACGTGCACGACGACTGGGCCCACGGACACGACGCAGCTGCGCTCGCCTTCCTGGAGCCGGACGCTGCAGTATTTGTCGGTCAGCCTCCTCGCCGGCTGGTCACCTTTCCTCAGTGTTCGTGTGGGGCCTAAACGCCCTCTTTGTCGCAGGTGACATTGGCAACGAGCGAGTGGACCTTGTCAAGCAGATCGCCGGCTTGCGGACGCCCCACGCCGTGCTTCTGGGCAACCACGACGCCTGGTCTGTCCCCATTTCAAGCACGCCGGGCGGCGCGCTCCGCCGGGAGCGCTGACCTCGCCCGCCCGCCTGGCAGGGGCCCGCTCTACTTTGGCGCCGGCACCGAGAAGGTGCAGGCGCAGCTGGAGGCCATCAGTGCAGTAGACCTTGCCTTTCAAGCGCGGCGATTCACGGCCGCCTCTGGGCAAGCCTTCACTATCGTCGGCGGCCGCCCCTTTTCCGACGCACGCCTCTTCCCTCCCATGTGAGCCGCAGTCGGCGGCCGCTCCGGCGCACTCACCATGGGAAATCCCCACGGCAGGGCAACGACAGCGTCAGCCCGCTGGTGCGGCGGCTGTACGGGGTAGACAGCCTGGCAGCTTCCGCGCAGCGCATCGCTGCGGCGGTGGGAGCCGCGCCAACGGGCGAGCCGCTCGTGCTGGTCGGGCACAACGGCCCGGCGGGGCTGGGCGGCCGCCGGCAGGACCCCTGCGGCAAGGATTTCGGGCCGCCGCGGGCCGCCTCCGGCCGCGACTATGGCGACGCCGACCTGCGGCAGGCGCTGGACTCGGCTGCAGGGGCCGGCCGGGCGGTGCCGCTGGTCACGTTCGGCCACATGCACCACCGGCTGCAGCCGTCGCACGGCGGCGGCGAGCGCGACATGGCCGCCTTTGACCCCGCCACCGGCGCGCCGCCCTTCGATTCGACCCTAGAGATCGAAGCTAGGGTTTGGCAGAGGCGATTCATGACTCCGACGAGCTGCTGGTCGCAGGGACGGTGTTCCTGAACGCTGCGGTCGTGCCCCGCCACCGGCGGAGAGAAAACGGCGACCTCGAGTCGCACTTTCTGCTGGTGGAGCTGGCCGGCGGCGCCGTCACTGCGGCGGAGCACGTCTGGGTGGCGGAGGACGGGCGGGGCGGGTGGCAGGTGGCCAGCCGCGAGCCGCTGCTCCGGAGCGAGCGGCTGCCGGGCGGCAGGCTGCGGCGGGAGGCGTTTCATGCCTTTGACGGCCGCTGGCGGCAGGAGGGAGGCCAGGCCGCAGCAGGCCACGCTGAGCTGTGAACCTACCATCGCACCTGACGCAGCACAGCTGTCGCCTGCATGTTCGCACGTGAGGGCTTTTCGAACTTTCATTCGGAACGGCGCGCCTCCAGTGTCACTGACGCACTACGCTAGTTCTGTCTTACCTCTCAAATTGGCAGACCTTCTGCTGTCCAGATCACCGATCGGCATGGCGCCGACAAGAGCGCTGGTCACGGGGGCGACGGGCTTCGTGGCGCACGAGCTCATCCGCCAGCTGCTGGAGCAGGGCTACAGCGTCGTCGGCACTGTACGCAAGGCGAACAGCAGCCGCACGGCCGCCCTGCGAGACCTGGGCGAACGCCTGCCCGGGACGCTGGAGCTGGTGGAGGCCGACCTGACCGCTCCCGGCGCCTTTGACGCTCCCGTCCGCGGCTGCACCTACGTGTTCCACACGGCGTGCGTATTGCCCGGCGCGCCAGCCGTATTCGGGTCCAGCGAGTGCTGCATGGCATCAACTTTTCCCTGTTCTGTAGGTCGCCGTTTGTGATCGAGAGCGACGACCCGCAGCGCAAGATCATCGACCTGGCGGTGAACGGCACGCGCAACGTGCTGGGCAGCGTCGTCAAGAACAAGGCTGACGTCAAGCGCACCATCCTGACTTCCTCGGTCGCAGGTCTGTTGCTCTGTGACGGGCCCTCTTCTTATCCGGTGTAAAGCTGCTCCATGAGCCGGCGAGCAGCATGCACAGCCAAACACGCCTTAATCCCTGTCATGCTGACCGCTCTGCGACTGCAGCGGTGCACGGAGAGTATGGCGCCCCGCCAAAGAACGGCCGCCTGTACACGGAGGAGGACTGGAACGAGACGTCCACCATCGAGCAGGGGCAGGCCTACCATCGCAGCAAGGCACCGTCTTTCATCGCCTCAGCTTGCAGCTTGCATACCCGAAAATTTGGGCAGGAGGCTGATGTGTCATGACTGGCTGGCAGGCGCTGGCGGAGAAGGCGGCCTGGGAGATCGCAAAGCGGGAGGGCCTGGACCTCGTGACCATCTGCCCCAATTTTGGTGCGCCCTCCAGAGATGCCGCTGGCAGCTGAAAGCTTCACAGGCAGGCCGGCACGCTGACAGGCGCCGGCCCGGCTTGCAGTGCTGGGACCTATACTGTCGCCTGAAGCCGACAGCCTCAGCGTCGGGTACATCAAGGCAAGCTCATGCTTCGCCTGGCTGCCAGCCATGCCTCCGAGCCTGTGAGGAGCTTACTGGGGGCAGTCTGTGCGATGCGGGGGCTGACCCGGTGCGGCTGCAGGGCATCCTGAGCGGCGGAAAGATCGAAGGGACGCCCATAATCTGCGACGTGCGTGATGTGGCCGCAGCCCACATCCTGGCAGCCACCACGCCCTCCGCCTCTGGCCGGCACGCTGCCTCCTGTCCCCGCAGGAGGGAGCACGAGCCAGCATGCTTGCAAGCATCTCAGGCGCTTTGCACTCAGCATGCCACTGCCGTAACATAACGCCGTCACTGGCTGCAGATACATCGTCAGCAACGCGGCTCCCGTGACGCCGGACTTTGTGTCCGCGGAGCTGCGGCGCCGCCTGCCAGACCTGCCGATCCAGGCGGGGCAGCCGGCGGCGGCGGAGGCACGCATGGACGCCAGCAAAGTGGAGCGGGAGCTGCGGCTGCGGCCGCACGAGCCGGGAGCGACGCTGGTCGACATGGCGCAGTCGGCGGTGCGGCTAGGGCTGGTTGGCAGCGGCAGCGCTTGAGCTTAATTGCAGCTGTGTGCGTGCTCACGTTTTGCAGGTGCAGCGCAGTGCTTGCCTGCTGGCAAGGCTGCTGCACGTGAGCGTCTGGGTGTTGTGTTTGCAGGAGCATGTCGTGTGAATCTACAGCCAGCCAAACTGGCCGCCTCAAAGCTGTGACCTAGCTTGAAATCATCATTCAGTCTGCCTCTACCATGACGGCAGCTGCTGGCCCTGCCTGTGCACGTGTGCCCTGCAGCGCTGCCAGCCAACTCCTCAGCAGCCAGCACAGCGCGCAGCAGCGTGAGATTGCAGTGCGGTGCTCCCCATCGAGGAGCGTGGGCGGTCGCAGCCGGGAGGCCTGTTACAGGAGGGCGAGCGAAGCGCCGGCGAGGGCTCTGCGACGCGAGCAGCCGCTCGTGAGGGCAGCTGCTGCAGCGCGCGTGCCGCTGGGCAGAGACGAGGGGTAAGGCAGCGGGACAAGCCGGGGCCATGCAGGCGCACGGCTGCCTTGCTTTGGCGCCGCCCGCGGTGGCGGGGGCGGGAGTTTGCTTGGGGACTGCTTTCGGGCCAACTGGATGTGCTGTGCTGTGCTGTATGGATCGATCCGACAACTTCCGCTCCGACGCTTGGTGCGGGGGCCGCCCCTCCTGCAGCGCGGGACGCGGCCCGCCCCCTTGGGAGGGTGGGCCGGCCCGGAAAGAAATGGGGACTCGGGGGGACAAGGGGGCGACGGGAACGCAACAAGCGGGCCTGGAGGGGGGAAGGGGGGTGTTGTGGCGGCGGCCGCTCTGTTCCCCGCTCGCGTGCTGCGCGCTGGGGGCTGTGCGGTGCAAAAACATTGACAGGCCCGTGAGACGAGAGCGGCAGCCGGGAGGGGGAGCGAAACCAAGAGGAAACTCAGCCGGGGAGCGAGAAAGGGGAAGGGGGGTGTGCCGTGCAGCGCCCCCGGAGGAGCGCTGCGGTCTTGCGGCGGCCTCAGGAGGCGTGGGGGTGGGGGTTGCTAAAGGGGGGGGGCATTAGTAAGGTGTGCCGGGCGCCGGCGGCGGCGCGGCGGCCATGATGGCGTCCAGGCGCGCGGCGAGTTCCCGCAGCGTCAGGCGGTGCGACGGCACCGGGCGCATGCAGCCGTCCATGAGCGCAGCCCACTCGGGCTCGCAGCCGGCCGGCAGCTCCGGGCGCTGGCCGACCTGCAGCAGGAAGGCAGGAGGGCGCTCAGCATGAGGGCTGGGTGGGCAGCCAATCGAGCTGTGCGGCGACAAGAAGTGGGCACTCTGCAGTTGAGCAGAGCGGGTGCTGCGGCGGGCACAGGCATGCCATGCAGGTGTCTGGCAGGTGGGCGTGACAGGACGGCGGCAGGCCGGCAGGCAATGCAGCCGCCACGCCGCAGATAGCGCTGCTGCCGGTCTCTGTCCGCCGCCAAGCGGAAGCCGGCTGTGCGGTCTGTGTGAAAGACGCCATGCGGTTTGTCTGAAAGCTGGAAGAGAGGGACCGCACCGCCAGGCGGGCAATGATGTCCTGCGGGTTGAGCTGCTGGTAAGGCGTCTCCCCGGTGTACATCTCCCACAGCACCACGCCGAGGCTGCGGACACGAGCAACAGGGCGTCAGCAAGCCGGTGCCGCGGCAGCAGCAGGCGCAGGCGGCAGGACCGCAGGCAGCGCCTGTTTGCCCCAGCACTGAAAATGTCTGGTATTGCTATGTGGTATTGCCAGATTTCAGCGCGAGGCGAGCGAGTGTTGTTTCTGTCGGCGGGTGGGGTGCGGCGGGATGCACAGCGGGGCTGACAGTGCTACTCCCAAAGCGCTGCCAGGCAGGGCCCGGGCGAAAGGAGGAGGGGAGCCGACCTCCAGACGTCAGCCGCCTCGGTCACGTGGTCGGGGTCCGCCACCAGTTCGGGCGCCATGTAAGGCAGCGTGCCCCTGCAACCGGCCGGCAGCAGGGAAGCGAATGAGCGAGCCGCAGATTCATCTGCATCAGACGAGTTTTGCCGCTGGGCAGCAGCAGGGTCGCGCGCTGGGGCCCTGGTGCCAGAGCAGGAGCATGCAGGGGCCTAGGCACATAAGAGGCGACGTTGCTGCTTTCCAAAGAGGCAGCGCCACGCACCATTCCATCCAGGAGTCCATCAGAAGCGGCACTCCTGAATGGGAGGGGCCTGGACGGCTGCTGCTTCATGGAGGGCAGCAGCCGCCCCCCCAGGTGCATGTGAGCACCCCCAGGAGGGAGGCAGGGAAGGGGGTGTGTTGGTCGCAGCGTGAGTGGCGCACCGCAGGTCCCTGACGCCTGCAACGAACTGGTCCGCCTTCTGCTTGGAGAGGCCAAAGTCGGCGACCTTGACGGTGGGCGCCTGGCCGCGGCCGCCGGGCGGCAGGGGGGCCAGCGGGCGGTCGAGCAGCAGGTTGTCCGGCTTGAGGTCAAAGTGCACGATGTTGAGGGCGTGCAGGTAGGCCAGGCCGTTGACGGCCGCCCGCGCCAGCTCCGCGCGCAACGGCAGCGGGATGCGCGGCGCGCCGCTCCTGAGGACGGCGGCAGGGCGGCGGCATGAGCAGGAGGGAGGCAGCAGGTGTGCTTTCGAGTCGAGCCAGCTGGGAGCACGGCTGCTGCAGCACTGAAGGGGTTGGGCTGGGGGCACGCGCATGGCCAGCCGGATGAGGGCCGCGCGAGGCGGTCGCTGGCAGCAGCAACCGCAGCCGGCGCAGGCGCAGCTCAGCCTGCTCGGGATCGAGCAGACAGCAAGGCACGTCACTGGCAAGAGGCCGCATGACAGGGGACGCGCTTGCCGCAGCGGAGGCAGGGCAATGCGTCTCCACCACCTGCAGTGAGTGTGGGAGAGGGTGGGCGCACCGCAGGTAGCTGGAGAGGCTGTGCCCCGGCATGAACTCGGTCATGATGCCGACGATGGCCGGGTCGCCCTGGCTGGCCGTCACGACGCCGTAAAAGCGCAGCACGTTCGGGTGGTTGAGCCCCGCCAGCAGGCACGCCTCCTCCCAGAAGCGGTCGCGGTGCCTGTCCGCCTTGGCAGCCTGCGGGCGAGCAGGGGAGGGGGTCGATCAGCAGCCAGCCACATAAGTGCGCAGAACCTGTAAGGAGCGAGCGGGGTGAATCCCCATGGCGTTTTATGCCTCCGTTGTTCCATCCACTGAACTCCTCCGCTTGCTTGTTTGTTACTTTATATTTGTTTAATTATCTACTTTTCAGGCTAGTGAGAATGTTAGCGTGGCAATGCGCCCAGCGTGGCCCCGGCCGCGTGCTGTAGCACGGGCTGCTGCAGGCGCGCCCGCCAGCTGTGCGGGTAGCAGCAGCAGCAGCAGTCCTGGCGGGCAACGGGCGGGCGGTGCCCCAGCCGGCCGCAAGCGAGCGCTCTGCTGTTGCCGCTGCCGCGGGATGGGCGCCCTGCTTCGGGCATTGAAGCTTCCGTGAGGCAGGCACATGCCGCCTGCCGAGCAATCTTGCCTGCCTGGCAAGGATCCGATGGCAGACAGCTACAATGCACGCTCCTCATCCCCAGTCACATGCGTCTCACTTTGTTGTCATGGACAGTTAGGATGTGCCCGTGCAGTATCAGGCTGGTTCGAAAGGAGGCGCCCCTTCCAGCACACCTTGCCCTGCAGCATGCACAGCGCTGCCGGGGCAGCAGCAGCAGCATGCAGAGGCGGAGAGGGAGGGGGGCGGTGCCTTGAGCCACTTGACCGCGACGGTGCCAAACACCTCGTGGCTGGCCAGCACGACCTCGCCAAAGGTGCCCTCCCCGATCGGCCGCTGCACCGAGATGTCTTCCCGCGCCACCTGCAGCACTCTGCCGCCCAGCGCGCCCAGCGGCGGCGACGGCGCCGGCCGGCCGTAAGCAGGGCCCCCTGCGGGCAGGCCAGCAGGCAGGGACTCGGCGCACTGCGCAGCTGCTGGCAGGCGGCGGCGCTGTGCGCGGCAGGGGAACGCGCTGCTTCGGGCACACAGCGCTGCTGGGAGGGGTCGCTTCCGCACGGCAGCTGGCAGCGCTGCTCAGGCAGGCCGGTCTGCGGCTCGACGGCGGCTGACTGGTCGAACAGCAGCTTGCGGATGACACCCGCATGGTAGCTCTCCGTGAAGCCTATGCCCAGACCGGTGCACCTCACGGCAGCCTATAGTACCACTTCAGGACCCGCCTTCAGAAACCAACCAGGAGGCGAGGGGAGGGGCTCTCACCCGGCAGCGGGTTGAGGTCAGCCACCGCGGCGGGCGACAGGCGCCCCTGCTGCCGCTGCTGCTCGGGCGGCTGCCCCTCCTCGCCGAGCGCGGCCTGCACGACGCCCGCCACCAGGCAGTCTGCGTGCGCCGACTCGGCCGCCTCCGCCGTCCCGATCGGAGCGCCGCCCAGCCCGCTGCCCAGCTGGCTCGGCAGCGCCCAGCGCGGCGGCGGCCGCTCGGGGCCGCCGCTCACCTCCATCGGCGCGCCGGCGCTGCCGCCTGCAGGCGGCGCGGGTGAGGGCATCTCATCTCATCTCATCTCATCTCATGCTCGCTCGCGTCCGGCTGCAGCTCCAAGGGGATGCTCTGAACGATGACAAAACGAAGCAGCAACATGCGTGCGGATAGACAGCTTTTACGTGGGAGAGGGGGTCTATGGCTGAGGCGCACCAGCCGGGCCTGGCTGCGCAAAGGGGTCTTGGGTGAAGTAGGCGCCGGTGTCGGCGGTCGGAGCCAAGCCGGCCGCCGAGCCCCAGCCCCAGGCGCCGGGCTGCGGCAGGCAGGCGCTGCCGCCGCCGAACTGCTGGCCGCCGGCCCTGCAGCCGGCGCAGCCTGACGGCGTCAGGCGGCCGGCAGTCCCATGCAGGCGCCAGTGGTTCCAGCAGCAGGCACGCCGGGCTCTCGGATGGCTGCGTCCCCAGAGGCACTCCCGGCAGCGGGGAGAGCAGCGGCGCACTGCTGCAGCGCCCGCAGCGCAGGAGCGCGGTCGCGCGGCCAGCCGCCCGAGTCGAAGGTGCGCCCGCTCGCCCGCGCGAGGTTGGACGCCATGTGCGCCTGCCAGGCCTGCTGCTGCTGCTGCTGCTGCTCGGCCTGCCACGCCGCCGCATCCTCCCACGCCGCCGCCTCCGCCCACGCGTCCTCCTGCTCCGCCGCCCACGCCTGCTGCTGCTCCTGCCAGGCCTCGGCCTCCTCGGCGGCCGCCTCCTCCTCCTCGTGCATGAAGGCGACCATCTCCGCCGCCTCGCGCTCCTGCATCTCCCTGCATGCAAGCAGACGTCGCCTGCTGAGAAAAGCGCCCCTACTGGCATGTGGACAACCACGCACAAGGAATAACAGGGCGGCGCGGCTTCTTGCCAAGAGACAGGCAGGTTGCTCCAGGAGGAGCATCAGAACAGGAGGACAGCAGACAGCCAGGAAGGCGGTGGCTCACGCGTCGCGGGGGTGCACAAGGGAGTGGCGGCGGTGCCGCAGGCGGCCGGCCGTCTCGGCCGAGGAGGTCGAGCGGTCCGAGGAGCGCGAGCGGCCGAGCTGCTCGGGCGTCAGGTCGTCCTCCTCGGCCGGCACGAGCCAGATCTTGAGCCGGAAGGTGGCGCCCGGCCGAGCGGCCTGCCGCGCCGCCTGCCAGTACTCCTCAAACATCTCCTGCGATTTCGGGCGGGAGCGACGGGTTGGGCGCGATCGAAGGGGCGAGGCGCGGCAGTGCTGAGCTCCAGGGCGTGCTGAGCTGCGGATGCGACCCGCAAAGTGTCTGGAATGGGGCACCTGCACGTGTTCGTTGTCGATGACCGTGACGAGGTTCTCCGGGTCCGCCAGCGGCTCGCCCGGCGGCGCATACTTGAGCGTGACGGCGCCGTTCACCTTGGCGCTCATCCGGTGCATCAGCTCAGCGTAGTCGCTGCTGGCCGGCACCTTTTCCCAGAACTTCTGCCCGCCCACGTACTTGGCCAGCCCGTCCGGCTGCGCCGCGCACCCGACACACCTCAGGCTCCGCCATCGGCCAACAGCGCCCGCCGAGACTGGCCGGAGCCGTCCTTATCGGAGTCAACAATGCTACCGGAAGCTCGCTTTCGAACACTGTGCCGGCGCGCCTTGGCGCCCGGGCCGCCGGCGCGGACGCGCACGCCGGGGCCGGTGGGTGGCAGCCAGCGCCCGCGGGCAGGGGGCGGCGCAGCCGAGGTGCGGCGCTCGCAATCGTCGATTTCAGGCCGAGGCAGGGTTGATGCGGGCGCGCGCGCGCGCACCTGCTGCTCCCAGCGGCCCCCAAAGCGCAGCTCCACGCCGACCTTGTCGCCGCCGCCGCTCGACGCGCTGCCCAGCGGGTGCAGGGCGGCCGGTTCCTCCAGAGGAGCCATCGTGTCCGGCCGCGCCGCCGGCTCCGGCCCCGCGGGGCGCACCCGGGGCCCGGGCGTCAGAGCGACATCCGCGCGCCGCAAGAGACTCGCCCGCGCCGGGCCGTCCCTGGGCAGGGCTGGGTGGGCAGGGAGATGAGGAGGGGGGCGGTCGGCCTGAGCGCCGCCCCGAGGGAGCGGCCGTCAAGCAAGCCCCTCCCCTGTTCCGCGGAGGAAGGCTGTGTGTGGTTTTCGGGATAGTGGAGAGCTGCTTGCACCCGGCAGGCTGCCTCGCTAGAGACCAGCCTGGATGCCAGCTCGCTTTCTGGCGCTGATCGTGCCCGAACCGGCAGCCAGAGCTGTAGAGTGCGCTTCTGTCCTTTGCGGCCTGCTTGTGCTTGGCCACCCAGGGCGTTCTTCTGCCCATCATCATCCCCAGCCCATCCTTGGCAGGTGCCAGCCCGCAGGACGCCGATGCGTTCAAGTGAAGGATGCGTTGGCATTCTTTCTAGCCTGAAATCATGGACATCGCAAGGCCTCCGCCAGAGGCGCCTTTGGGTTGTTGGGAAAACATCGATGGGCACACTTGCTGCAGTGTGTCCGTCTTACGAGGGAGATGTTGGACAGGCGCCACTCTCTTGCGTCTTTGAGCGAAAGTCGCGGAGTGGAGCGCAAAGAGCCGCTGCTACATCACACCCTGCTTCACAGGCAGCTATTAGCGCACAGACGCTGCTTCACTGGTGCAGAGCTGCTCCCTTTTGCCTTGTATTTGCACAGCACAACAAGCACGCTTGCTTCTCTCTAGAGCCGTCCGCCGGTTCGCTTGGCTTTCCACAGCCTTTTGGCAGCACCATGCCGCTGGAGCGCGATGAAAAGCTGTTGTGGATGAGCTCGAGCAGACAACGGCAGCCTGCGCCCTGCACAAAGATGAGGAGCTGTAGGCAGCCTGCCACTGCTGCTTCATATCCACCGGTGAGATGTCGATGATGCCACCTGTCGCCGCGGGGCACGGTCTGCTCATGCGGAGGAGCTGGGCGCAGCAAGCTCATTGTCTCCATACTTTAAGCCGCGGAGCTGAACCTAACGACGCTGCTCACAACTAGCTGCCGGCGAAATTCAAACGAAGCGAAGAAAGGCGGCCGCCGCTTGGTGACCCGAAGCGGCGCCCCTCCGGAACGCCAAGCGACGCCGGCGCAAGCATGCGCTTGCGAGATAAACGCCTTTTCGCGTCGTACGCGCGGATTGCCATCGTCCGCCTGGCTGAGGTGAGGCACTCGTTGGCTGCGTCATGCTGTTCGCGGTGCCGCTGTCGGCGCCCAGCCTGCCGCGCCGCGGCCTCCTGCTGCGCTCCAGCCTGCACAACGGCACGAGCGCCGGGCTGCCGCTGCGCCGCGCATTCGGCAGCGGCTTCCTGAGCCCGGCGGGCAGCCCAGCGCCGCTGGCGCGCCATTTGTCGCCGCAGAAGCGACTGGACAGCGTCAAGGCCAGCCACAGCACCCGCCTGCTAGTCTTCATAATGGAAGAAGCTGCTGCCTGAATCTGAGTCGGTCTGGGGTCGCAGGTGTTGGCAACCAGTGGCGACACCCCAGCTGACCAAGAAGGCATCAGCGCTCGGGACTTGTTCTGGCTCAACAATTTTAACAAGTGGTTCCTGGATGTGCTGCTGGACCGCGAGCTGCCCCTGCTCAAGGATGATACCAAGGCGGTGATTGAGGAGATCAAGGCACGCGCCTGAGCCACCAAGCAGATTCCCAGAGCTATTGCTGTGCCCTGACAACTGTGTGTGCGACTAATGATGAGTCATTACTCGTGCATGCCTTAGCATTGCCCTGCATGGATGCTACAGCCGCGCATAGAATGTTGACATCCTGCTGCATGCGACGATGCAGAACTTGTCTAAGAAGGAGCAGCTGCTCTTCCTCCAGTGCTACACGCGCGAGGACAAGCCGGTGCGCCTGCCCAAGGCGGCAAGGAACGCTGCGGAGATGAAGGAGGCAGCGGAGACCCTCAGGGAGCTCGGGCTGCTCGAGGGCTACATGGAGGGTGAGCAGCAGCCAGCAGCAGCTGCGGCTGATGCTGCTGTGGACAGCCTGCCCAATGCACCGCCGCACAGCCAGCCTGCGCCTGCTCCCCAGTCGGACAACATGAAAGCCATCTGGAAGTATGAGGACCGGCTCCGCAAGATGGACCCGGTGCGCTGTTTTCCGAGGCCACCCGGAACACCGATGCGAGCTGTGGATGGCTGCCTCGAGCCGGCGTATCAAAACTAGCGCATGGGTGGCTGTGAGTGCCTGCTGCCTGCTGCAGGACGCGGACCCCCAGCTGCCGCCCGAGGAGCACAGCGACTGCCTGCGTGTGACGCTGCCTGTGCGCAAAGCCGTGGAGCTGGGGGAGCGCGTGGTGTTCTTGAACGCGCCCGTCGCCCGCCTGATGGATCTGAAGAAGGAGAAAACCTACCCAGACTACAAGGTCATCTGCACAACCTCAGCCTTCCCGGCCGCCTCTGGGGCGCCTGAGGACATTGAGGCGGCCCGCGACCGCTTCCACGACTTTGTCAAGGCACGGCGGTGCCGAGAAACATCGATGATGCGCGCTGACTACAACCGCCTGAAGACCCGCTTGAAGGTGCGGGCGCCGGCGGGATCCTCATCACTTCAAATCTGCGCACTCCGCACTGCAGCAGCCTGCAGCTGCGTCTCGTGCCAGGTTGGCCGCTCCTTGGCGTGAAGGGCTCTTTCCCCCGCAGGGCAAGATGACTGCTGCAGAGCGAGACAAGCTGCAGGATCTGTCCGACAAGCTCGAGGTGCGGGAGGCCAACGCGCTAGAGTATGCACTGGCCGGGATCCACGCTGGCAAGCACCTGCTGTCCAGCCTGGCAGGCCAGCCGGCGGATCTGCATCAGTACTCGGCGGGCTCGGAGTGCGTAGAAATGGCGTCCGTTCACGCCAAGAAGCTTCTGGAGGAAAACACCGACGAGAAAACAAAGGAGGCCGACAAGCTGCTGGACAAGCTGTTGGGTGCGCTCGCAGCGGCCAGCCTCTGCTTCAGCAGGCGCCTGCTTGCAAGGCCTGCGCTGATGTGGCAAGGCGCTCGCATTGCCGGAGCTGCAGCAGGCATGACGACCAACACAAGCGGCCGCTGCTGCAGAGGGGAAGTGCTGCCTTGAGCAGTGGCTCGACAAGTGGATAAAGATGAAGCGCACGGCGGCAAAGCGCTTGCAGCCCAAAGTCAACAAGAATCCGGTGCGGTCCCGTCCGCCAAGCCGCCCATTTGCATCAGGCCCACCTCGGCCTACTCCAGGCAGCAGCTGCAAAAGAAATGCAGGGACACAGGGGCAGCGGCGCCTCGCCATGGCTTGTATTGCCTGCGTGCTGCCTAGGCCAGAGGCGCCGAGGGCTGGCTGTTGGTCTGGCAAGCTCTGGGTCTCGATATCTGCAGCGAGAGCAGTCAGCAGCAAGTAATGCTGCACTGTGGCATGCCGCTTTTGTGCAGGAAGTGGAGATTTGGGCAGAGCAGAAGGGCACCCACGAGTGGCTCGGCTCGGGCGGCGAGCTCGTCCGGTCGGAGGTCATCGCGCTGCAGCACTTCCAGGAGCATGAAGGCTATGACGGCACGTCTCCTTGCACCTGGCCTGTGCTCACCTATCCTGGGATCCTCTTCGTGTGTGCCTTCCTTTGCTGCGTGCAGCGCCAGTCCCTGATTTTGAGCTGTTGCGGACGCCTGCTGCCCCTGCAGGCATCCGCGAGAAGAGCGAGGGCGACATGTTCAAAGCCATGTGCAAGCTGCTGCTCTGGGAGGCGATCTTTGCCGACGTGCCAGATGCCTTCCGTGACCCCCTCCAAGACCTTCCCCTCGACTGGGGCACCAGCCAGTTCTATCCCCGGCGACGAAAGCTCATCGAAGACATCTTCCAGAAGCTCAGGTGCAGGTTGCTGCCTTAATGCCCCTTGCCTCCTGCTAGTTGGCTCGCGCACCTGTCCCGCTCCCGACTCAGGCAGTGCCTGCTGAAGCAGAGGGCTGACGGGTGGGCCAGCCGCTGAGACTTCCTGTCAGGCGCTGCGCCTGCCGGCTTGGGGCTCGCAAAACGTGCAGGCCATCAACAAGCTTGGTACGCCAACAGCTTGGCGCTCTGTGCAGGGACGCACAGCCTGGTGATCTGGCCGAGTGGCTGAACGGGGCCTGGAAGAAAACGGGGCGGGCGCGCCTGGTCAAGCTGGACCAAGCGGGTGCGTTGTTGCAGGGACTGAGCGCCCCTGCTGTGCGACAGAGGAGCAGCCTGCGCCCGGCCGCAGCTTTGCTGACAGCCTCAGTGCGGGCCCTGATTGCAGAGCCGCAGCAGATGTGCAAGCTCGCAGAGAGCGCCGGCGGCGAGCGGCTGGAGAAGCTCCTGAAGACGCTGGTTGTGCAGTACAGCGACTATGAGAGTGCGTGGCTGCTTGTGCCCCAGCACGCCGGCTGAGATTCCCAGCACGCTGCCTCGCGCTCACTGCGATGCTGCGTGGCGCAGACGGGTGGCCGGACCTGGTGCTGTGGACCCGGCCGCCCACCCTGAAGCAGGAGGTGCTGCTGGTCGAGGTCAAGACGGGGACACAATCGCTCCGCAAGTCACAGCGTACCACGCACGCCCTGGCAAACGTGGCCAAGCTGCCGATAGTCATCGCTCGCGTCAAGCCCAAGCACTGAGGCCCCGATCTGGCGGCAGTAATTTGGGGGAACCCTGCCTCTCACCTCACGTTTAGGTCTGGTTTGTGCGCCGAGCTTTTTTTGCTTCTTCCTCTGTCAGATTTATAGAGCTTGAGCCTGTGTGCGCCTGCTGCCTGGCCGGCATAGATGTGCAAAGGGGGTTGTCCCTGTCAACGCTGAGCCAGCAGCCTTTCTTCCGGCACTGCGCTGCAGCGATGAAGCTGAGCCAGGTCTTTGACGAGTGCGTGTTACAGCGAACGGCCAGCAGTCAAATGCACGCACAGGTCACCTACGCCTGTCCCTTTAAAGGGTCCTGCCCCTGGACACGGAGCTGCTGCCTGGGCAGCCAGGCTGCCCCTGGCCGCCCCCAAAATCTTCCTGCCGACGACGCTGCTGAATCCAGAAGCGCAAGCGCAAACAAGCCTGCCAGTAGCCAGCCGCGGGCAAGGCAGGCTGCGGCACGCGCGCAGGCTCACGAGGATTTCCTGCGCAGCTCCTCCAGCTCCCAGTCGATGGCGTCCCTGCAGGCGAGTCGCAGGCAGGCACGCATAAGCACACTGGTCGCAACAGCCTCCTGCTTCTGTAGTATCCAAGCCATGGCACCTGTGGCAAAGCAGCTGCAGTTGCAGGCTACTCTAGGCAAACAGCTGCCCCAACACAGAGCCAACTCCTGCGGACTCGAGCGCGGTCGAAGCGAGCCGGCAGCAGGCCTGCTGCCGCCCTGCTGCTCGCTGCCAGGAAACGATTTTCAGCTGCCAGATTGTCACAACTTGCTAGGAGGCGCACCTGATCGGCCGCCCCTGTGGCAGCTGCCCGGCCGGCTTGCCGTCGCCCGAGCCACCCGACTTGAGCAGCCCCTTCTTCATCGCGGCCAGCTCCGCGTCCACGTCGTTGCCCTCCAGCTGCTTGAACTTGTCGTCCAGCGTGTCGTTGGACGCGAGCTGCAAGGTGGCAGACAGGGCGGCGTCAATGCAATGGTCCCGCTCATCAACGAATCGCACCTTATCATGTATTCATTTGCGCTTGCATGCATGGTAAGCTGGATGTCGCGTGTTTGGCAAGGCCAGGCTTCAAAGTGGTGCGGCAGTCGGCACTGTTTCATGCTTGCTTGGGCCAGCATGGGCGGGCAGCGCATCCTCCTGTCTGTGAGGATGGCCGCACGGGAGGCAGGCTTGCCGGCCATGAGCCAGGCAGCTGGCCCCGCCCCACCACACCCATCCCCATTCCTGCTCGGCTCAACCCACTGGCCCCCCTAACCCCCCACCAGTCGCGTGCGCCCCTGCCTGAGGGCCACCCATTGCACCGCCCTGCAGGGGCCGGCTGAGCCGCGGCTGCGGCGCCTGCTTCCAGGCACCTCACATGCTTCTTCCGCGGCCCCTGTCCCCCCCACGAGGGCGCGGCTTTTCTCCCATCAGGGGGCCACAATCGGCGCCCCTCCGAAGGCTCCAGAGGGGCGTGCCTGCAGCGTCGCCTCCGACTCGGCCTCGAGCGCGGTCACCTTCTCCTCCATGCGGTCGAACGCGACCATCGCATTGCTCGTGTTGAGGCCCTGGATCATGTCGTTGATCTGCCGACTGGTCTGCGCGCTCTTGGCCCGCGCCTTTAGCGTGTCCTTCTTGCTCTTGGCCTCGGTCAGCTTCTGCTCCAGGATGCTGCGGGCGCAGGAGGGGGCGCGTGTGAGGCGGGCACGGTGGCAGCGAGGAGGTGCAGGGCTGGCTGCTGAGTCATGGGCAGGCGTCCGGCTCGCGGAGTGTGTGGGGCATTGGGCAGGCTGGCAGAGTCAGGGAGGCAGCCTGCTGCGGTGCTTGACATTGGAGGTGTGCAAGCGGTGCAGCAGAACCGCGTCAGATGGCGCGGCTTGGTAGCCAGGGGGACGAGCCGAGGGGAGGCGCACCGCGTGTTCTGCAGCAGCTGGTCGGTCGCCTTCTTCTGCGACTCGAGCTGCACCTTCATCGTGTTGGCGTTGTCCTGCAGTGGGGCGGTTCATGTGAGCCCCCGGGAGCGTCAGCACAAAACTGCCAGAAACTTCCCATGCTGCCGCCCCCTTCATAATGGGGAAGCTCTGCAAGCAGGCCTGCTGTCTTGGCAGCACAGGCTGCAGCTCACTGTGTCTCCGTGCTGTGTGTGCTGCCAGCATCACAGCTGCCTGGAGTAGGCAGCAGGAGAGCGCCCCCCCCTCGCCCATGCAGCCGACGCATGGATGGGACAGCCCACCGCGAACGCCTTCTTGCGCTTGAGCGCCTCGCGCGCGAGCTCCTCGTCGCCCTTCTGCAGTGCGAGCTCCGCGCGCCGCAGCCACTCCTCCTGTGAGGGGAGAGGGTCCGGCGTCAGGCTGTTGACCTCGCGGAACACAGGCGCCCATAGCTGGCAGAGCGGTTGGCGCGGGTGGTGGCAAGAACGCTGAGTCAGCGGGTGCTGGAATCACAGGCATGCGGGCGCCGCACCGAGGTCTGCTTGGCCTGGTTGTACTTGGCCTCCACCTGCTTCTGAGACGCCAGCACCTGTGGACAGTAGAGGGCACTCAGACCGACGCTTGGAGGTTTGGAAAATCAGCAGGCCGCCAGCGGGCAGGACATGGGTGTGCCTGCGCGGACGCCTGGCGCATCTTGATCAGGTCGGCCTGCATCTCGTTCACCGTCTGGTCCAGCATCTTCTCCGGGTCCTCCGCGCTGCCGACTGCACGCGGGTGGCCACCGGCTCACTCGCCTGCTGCAGAAAGCTTGCCTTCTTGGCTGGGCAGCAAGCATGCTCACCCAGCGAGTTGGCGTACGACCGGAAGACCCGGAAGATGCGGCCGAACAGGTTCATCTGCACGCCCGCCGCGCCGCAGGCGACGCCCTCGCGCCTGCTGTGGGCGGGCACAGCCAGCTGCGTGCCTGCGGCACATGTGCGGCATGCTCAGCCGCCCAGGCGCAGCATCGCCGAGTTGTGGCGGCTTGCGTGAAGCCACGCGATCGCCTCTGAGAGGGAAGGCCCGGCGTCTGGCCGCGCCTCCCACGAGCGGCGAAGCAGCGGCGGTTTGAGTCTGCGGCCTGCGCGCCGCTCGGCCCTGGAGCGTCCCAAGGGCGGCGAACCGGCCTGTGCAGGCGGCACACATCCCTGGCAGCCCATCGAGCCGCCCAGGCCGCCCGATGGCGCGCCATCCGGCGCGGACGAGCGCGGGAACCTACCAGAAAGGAACGGCGTGGAGCCTCCCGCCAGGCGCGCCAGCTGCGACTGGTGCGCGTGCCAGGGCAGTGCTCGGCAGGTCGCGGGCGCGCGGGCGGCGGAGCGCGAGCGACCCGCGACGCCGACCGGCGCGCCGCAGCGGGCCTGCACCGAGGAAGCCACCATGCCGACTCCGCTCCTTTCACCGAGTAAAGCCGCCTCTGCTGGGACGATCGCTGGTATGAGATGGATGCCGCACTCGCCGCTGGCAGTGAATGATGGAATGCTGCTGCGAAGCAAATCTGGGAGCCTGTGGCTGCTGCGTCATTCTGGGAGCTCCAAACGCGGCGCCGACAGCTGCTGCAGTGCGAGCGACTCTCGCCTCCATTGCGCGCCCAGTTCAGTCCGGCAGCAGTGCGACCAATCACGCCCTCAAGCAGCAACGTCACCACCGCTTGCGGCCCCGCCCCTTGGCGCCGCCATTGCCCGGCTCCACCACCTTGAGCACCTCGCAGTCGAGCCCCGCGGCTGACAGCGCCACCAGCCAGGCGCGCTGCTGCATGGACAGGCTGTCGCGCGGCCCCTTGACTTCGCTCAGCTTGGCCGCGCGCCGCCCGGGGTGCCACAGCAGCAGGTCCGGCATGCCGCCTGCCAACCGGGCGGGTGCCGCACTCAGCACAGCCTCCGCTGCAGCCCGTCCCTTCTCGCACAGCAGCTTTCTGTGGCACCTAGTCGCCAGCGCCTTGTCTCCACACACAACTGGAGGGCAGCTGTCCTGTGGGTGCTGCCATCAGAGCCTTTCGATGGGCTTCACTTGGCTGCGGCGCACTCGCAGAGAGCAGAGGGGGGGGACGCGCCCTGCCAGCCGGAGCGGTCCTCTGCCAGCAGGCGGCAGACCTCTGCCAGGCCGCGGCCGCCGACGCAGGCCGCGATCTCGCTCAGCTCCTCGAGGCCTGCCCGGGGGCCCACAGCATTCTCAGGCTGGCAGCGCCGCACACATGGCAGGCATGCCGCGCAGCGACGGGCCCGCACGCATGCTTCCCATGGCAGTCCTGTTGGCCGCGCAGCGCTGCAGAGCTCGATCATTCTTGTCTTATGAGAATTGTTCTTCTTCTGATTGACAAAAGGCTCATCAGTCCTTTGTCTGCTGCTTGTTTGGTGCTATTGCTCTCTGCAGCAGGCCCGCTCGCCCGGCAGCGAGCCACAGGTGCCTCTGCCAGCGCCCATAACCTTCCCGCCAACGGCGGGAGGGGCGCACTGTTGCGCTGCCAGTTGACGCCGGCGCACATCGTCTGGTGGCTCGCGTGCCAGCGCGCCCGCAGCATCTCCACCGCGCGCCCCTCCCTGCGCGCCGCCACACTGCCCCGGTGCTCAGCAGGCGGCGGGCTCGCCTGAAGCCACCCTGCCGGTGCGAGCAGCCGGACGCTAACGAATCTTCTATTATTATTATTATTATTATTATCATTATTATTATTATTATTATCATTATTATTATTATCATTATTATTATCATTATTATTATTATTATTATCATCATTATTATCATTATCATCATCATCATTATTATCATTATCATCATCATCATTATTATTGATATTATTATTGCCGGGTTCTCAATAATTTGGAATAGTGAATGCACCCAAGCTCCTGGGTTGAGCAGGAATAAAGCTGCTTCTATGCATCGAAACCCCTTCAAAAAAGCATCATGCCGCAGGCAGCTGGAATTCTACGCGCGTCTGTTCCGTTCGAGCCCTCTTCTGGTCCGTCGCACTTGAGAACATGGGAGCGAGGCTGTCCAGTGGTGCCCTGATCTGCACAAGGAGAGGTGGGGCCGCGCCGTATGCGCGCCAGCGTGGCTGCCACGACGGCCTCTCTGGCCGGCAGGAAGGCTGGCGTCGGCAGGTCGAGGGGGGCCGTCTGGAAGGGGTTCCTAAAGACGTCCGGCACCGGCGCAAACAGGCAGTCCCACATGAGCAGGCCGAACAGCGTGGCCCAAACGCCGCCCTCCGCGTGCAGGCCTGCGTGTGCGCGCGTTGCATGGTTTGGTTAGGGTTTGGGGCCGAATCGGAATCGGAAACTTAGTGAATCGTGTGCTCCAAACGATTCGGAGCGAACGTATCAAGGGGCGTACTAGGATATTTGATCGGAATCAGACCCTTTCAGACCCTAAAAAGTCGCATTCTGTGAGGGAGCGGTGGGGAATGGGGCTCAGAGGGCTGGCCACGTTTGCTGAGCTCTGTTGCAGCCCTGCTTAGTCACTTGGCACCCCTCAGGCTCACCTCAGCAGGCAGCAAGCAGTAGCCCCATTGCCAAACCGTGCTGCTTGGCACACTCGTGGCAAGGGCAGGGGGCGGGGGCGGCGCGCCCTGCCAGCCGCCGTTGGCCTCCTGGCCATAGTGCCACACCGCCAGCTGCTCCACGGTGACATCGCCGCCGCCGCCGTCGGGCGCCGGGAAGCGACTCTTCAGGCCGAGCGTGTTGGGCAGCGGCGCCGCCTCGATGCGCACCTGAGCAGGGATTCGAATGTAAGAGAACGGAAAAATCCGTTTGCGTGGTATGCACGGATTTTGAACTTACAGCACGGCCGATTTTTTTATCGACCCGCACACAGGAGACCGGAGGCGGCGTCGAGGCCAGAGCCAAAGTTGGCGGCGGTTTTGCCTCGCAGCAGAGGCGCGATGCCGGCTGGCGAGCTGGAGTTTTCAGCTCAGAGGACCGCTTCGTCGCTGCCGAGCCAATCGAGAGGCTGGCAGAGCCGGACAGCACCTCGCGCGGTTCGCGCCTGGCGGCGGCCGCCCAGGCGGGCACCTTCCAGCGGCGGGGCGGCTTGGCGAGGCGCAGCAGCCGGCGCTGCAGGTCCAGCCGGTCGCCGTGCCGCACCCAGCCGTCCGCGAGCGCGGCCTCCGCGGTCTGCGGGCGGGCGCGGGCCGCGCGGATCAGCCGACGCCGCAGCGGACACAGGCGCGGCGCTTCGCAGGCGCCGCGCGTTTCCGACACCGCGCCCGCCTGCTGCCCGCGCGCGTCGGGCGGCTTCGCCCGCTCGCAGCTCGCGCGCGGCGCTTCAGACGTGCTCGCGACAAGCTGCCTCCGGAAAGCCGTCACACGCAAAGGCGGAGGCAGAAAGGCGCGCCTCCAGCGCCTCCTCCTCCCGCTTGAGGTGCTTGAGGTTGATGGTGAGGCGCGACCACCACTCGCCCCGCCGCCCGGGACAGCACCGCCCGCCTGCGGCAGCGCCCGCGCCGCGGCAGGGCTCAGCCGCCGCTCCATCACCCCGGCAGGTCGCCCACACTGGCCCCAGCAATCGCTGCCTCCTGTTGCATGGCCCCTGCCTTGCTGCCTCGCACCAGCCATGACTCTCTCACCACAGCCTCCAGCAGCCGGCCCGTGGCAGCCAACCCAGCTGCCGCTTCCTCCTGCCAGCAAGGCGCCCGCTCTGCCACTGCTGCCTCTCCCAGCCACGATGCCGCAATCAGTCAGCAAGAAAGACAGGGTGCGGGGAGGGGGGCGCGCCGAGCAGCTGGCGCAGCAGCTCGCAGGCCTCGGCGTGCCGCTTGGCCTTCTCCAGCATGCTCACCCGCAGCGTGGCCATGCAGGTGTGCACCCACGCGGCCGTGAAGCGGTGCAGGAAGTGCGTCTCCTCCGGCCCGCCCGGAGCGCTCGGCAGCCGGTGCGCGCCCGCCGCGAGCGCCGCCAGCGCGGGCGCCAGCGCCGCCTCGGCCGCTGCCTCATCGACGCCGCCCTCCCGCTGCGGCCAGGCCGGGGGGCTTCAGCCAGCCAGCTGTCGGTGGCGGCAGCATGCCGAAGGGAAAGGACTTGGGGCTTTATTCCTCTCCTCTAACCCTGGAGGCGACAGCAGGCGTGCGGGGGCTGCTTGCTGGCCATGGCTTCTTTCAGACATGGTAAAGAAGGGGAGTGTAGCCGGCCGTCGCTGGCAGCAGCATGCCAACATTGTTGCAGAGACTCGGGCGAATGCAGCGGCAGGGCAGCGGTGGAGGGAATCACGCAGCCGGGGCCGCACGCAGTTTCCCGTCGGCCAGGCCGGCTGCTTGCAATGACAAGTCCCCCTCCCTCCCTCTGTCCATTTCTGTTGCTCTCTTCATCTCATTATCCCCCCCCCCTGCTTTCATTCCCTCCCGCACCTCGAGAGCGGCGTCCAGCGCGGCCGCGTCCGCCAGCGCAGCCTCGTAGGCCAGCAGCTCGCCGCGGCTGGCAAAGGCCGGCCGGGCGCAGTCTATCTGGTACTCCGGGTACAGCAGGATGCCCAGGTCCAGCGGCAGGAACTGCGCCAGCGACTGGCCCTCGTTCAGGAAGAAGAGGCGCTGCGCCCGCGCCACCGCCTCGCAGGCCGCGGGCGCCAGGCGCAGGCAGGGGCCGGCGGCGCGCTCCAGCGCCTCGACTGCCGCCTCCGCCTGCGAGCAGAGTGTTACGCTTCAGGGTCGGATGTAGAGTTGAGGGAGGGAGCTGTGGGTGGGGCAGGGAGGAGCCGTCTGCTGCTCGGCATGCAGCAGGGAAGACAGAGAGGCTGGACTGAGACCCGCACAGAACTGATAGAACCAGAAGTTCAGCTAGCTGGCTTCACTCCGAGCTGCTCTCGGAGTGTCAGGGTATCAGAAGTCCGAGCCACATGGCCTGATGCAGCCCGCACGTATAGCCAGATCAGACCTCCTTGTAGGCAGCCAGGAGGGGGAGGGATGGGGGCGGTACCCCGGTGGGAGTCTCGAGCACGCCGCCCAGCAGCGAGGCCAGTCCGTCCCGCGCCAGCGCCCGCCGGCTCTTGGGCAGCAGGCCCAGCCCGGCCAGCAGGCCGCTCAGCTCGACCACCGTCAGGCAGCGGGCGGCGGCAGCTCGCTGCCCCCGCGGCGCCTGCGGCAGCCGCAGCGCGAGGCCGGCTGCTGCCAGGCTGGCGGCCGCGGCAGGGACGTCCGGCACCTCGCTGTATGCCAGGCTGGCCTGTTTGAACCAGGGGCCGGTGCGCAGGAAGAGGCGCAGGAAGAGGGCCTGCGCGGGGGGCGGCAGCGCCTGCAGGCGGCAGGGGATTCGGCTGAGTGCTGGGCGGGTGAGCAGCCTCCCTTGCCTGGCTCCTTCTGACGACCCCAGCGGCCTCTCCTGCCCCCTGAAACGCGTCCTCGAGACCAGCTGCCAAGGGTCCCCGGAAAAAAAGGCGAGAAACTCCTTGGCAGTTTCGGATTTTGAAATTTTGGCGGGAGAACGAGGAAGGTCAGTTACGCCCACCTTGTACCGTTCAAACACCGCCAGCTCCTCGTCGCTGAACAGGTGGCCGTCCGTCCGCTGCACCGACTCCAGCAGCAGCGCAAAATTGGCTCGCAGGATCTCGCCCGTGCCGCTGCTGCTGCGCTGCAGCTTCAGGCCGCCTTCCGCGGCCGCAGCGGCCGCTGCAATGGCCTCACCCACCTCTGCCGCTTCGGCCGAGCCCTCCGGCGCCAGCGGCCACACCTGCAGGTGAACCCAATTCAAGGCATGTCTGCAAGCCCAGGCGTTTGACAGTGCCACAGCAGCCGGCTGGCTGTGCTCAGCAGAGATGCTCTTGAGCATGCGCAGGGGGAGAGGGGGTTATGCTTCTGCTGGCCTGCAGCAGCACCGGGATGCGGCTGCGAAGGCAAGTGGCTGCAAGCTCGACACCGGGAATTGCAGCTCATCATCCCGTCTCCCCTAGCAACATGGCTTCCTGGCAAAACTAGCCTCCACAGAGGGCAGGCCGCGTTGCCTGCAGCAGCACGGGCACGGGCGCCTGCGTGTTGCCGCCCAGCGCCGTCACGCTGCCCCGCCCGCCCAGCAGGCCGCGCTGCGCCAGCGGGCCCAGGTGGGCGGCCACGCGCCGCGGGAGGTAGCCCAGCACGCCGCCCGGCGGCTGCGCGACTAACAGCAGCGCGTTGGGGTCGCGCGCGTTGCCGGGCTCCGGCCGCAGCTCGGCGACCTGCAGACGGCAGGCGCTTGGAACTCGAGTCCCCGAGGCACACTGCAGGGACCTGCCAGGGCGGCGAATGTTGCATGTTGATGTTGGGATCAGCCGCCTGAGTGCGCTTCGTTCCTACCGCCTCGCAACAATCTCTGCCGGCGAGAGGCTGCCTCTAGGCAGAGCAGCAGCAGCAGGCACGCCCCGCCGCTGACTCAGCGGTTCGAAAGCGGCTCGCCTGGCCGACCTCTGCCACTCCGCTGCTGTTGAAGCGGCGCCCGACCGCCAGGGTGGCGAACCCTACGGCGGTTTCCGGCACCCCTGCCGGCCGCTGGCTTGGGGCGGCGGGCGCGGCTGCGGGGAGCTGCGGCCTCTGGGAAGCGAGCTGCGCGGGCGAGGGGTAGAGCACCGCCTCGCTCATGGGCCGGGCCTCTCTATGCGACGTGCCTGGCGTCTCCTCTGCCGGCTCATCCCAGGTCAGCTGCTGGGCACGGGCCTTAAAGGGGGAGGAGAGCTGCCGCGAGGGGCTGGCCGGCCGGCTGGGCCTGCATGCGGCGGCGAACTCTCAGCAGCCAGTTGCAGAAACCAAGTGTGAGATGCTTGACAGGAGAATGTCGCACCCGGCAGCGGGCTCGGCGGCTGCTGCAGGCGCCTCGTCTGCGTCTGGCGGCTTGGGTGGCCGCTTGCTGGCAGGAGTCTGCTTGCCAGCTGCGCCTCGCTTGCCGACGGCGAAGCGAGCCAGCGTCGTCTGGCTCTTGCCGCGCACAGAGTCGGCCTTGGCCAGGCACTTGTCTGCAAGCACACGGCAGCAGCAGCAGAAATCTTCAGCACTGTAAGCTCGGCACACAAGCTGCTCGCAGCAGCTCGACAACGACGCCAGGACGCCAGCTGGCTGGCGACATCAGCTCTTCCTGCTGTGCAGGCAATTTAGGCGCCAATGCGGTGAGGCGCACCCAGGTGGGCATTGACCTCGCCCTCGTCTGCGTCGAGCGGCCTGCCGCACACAGGGCACGCCACGCAGCCGTCCGGCAGCGGCGCATTCGCCTCCTGCCGCGCAGGCCGCTTGGCCGGTCTCGCCACTGGCGCCACATCTGTCGGCAGCGCAGTCTCGGCGGGCAGGGCGTCGGCAGCGCTGCGCTTAAGGCTGCGATGCACGTTGCCCTGCCGCTTGGTGATCGAGTTTTTCCCAATCAGGCCCTGCAGCGTCGCCTGACCGCGCAGCATGCGACCTGACATGGGCCTCTGTCGGGAGCTGCTCCGGCATCACCACCTCCGCTCAAGGGAGCTGCTGTGGACTGGCAGGCTGCAAACAGCGGCGTCGAGGCCGCATTCTCTCCCAAGAGATGCAGAGCGAGTGTAGCAGCAGCATGCCAGCCTGCATGACATGCATGCCGGCTGCAGCTGTCTGGGTGCTTGAAGCTGCCTGAAAGGCAGGGTGAAGTGCCGGTGAGCCCTGCTGTGGTGCCTGCCAGCATACACCTCAGAGCGATCACTGGCGTCAACTGCCTTCTCCTTGCCTGTCCGCCACACTGTACGTCCAGTCCTGGGCGTGCTTTCAACCTGATGCCTTTAAAGCTGTGAGGCTGCCTCACTCAAAGCAGGACTGGCATGACAGTTTTCATCCTGCGGAGTATCTCCTCACCCTGGGTAATCACAAAGACACTTGGAACTCGCTTCAACCAGTGGCATGACCGATCCGCAGACTGATTTCCCCATCAAGCAGCCGGCGCCCGCAGCCGCACAAACATCAGAACAGCGCTGTCCTCTATCGGTCCGCTGAGGGTTCCTGGAGCCTGCTCCTCCTCTGGCAGCGGCCCAAACTCAAAGTAGGTGAAGCTCCCTGCAGAGCCGCAGCAGGCCCGGTTGGTCCCTGCTGCCCCCTTTTCGATGCGCATGAGGACTTGTGACTTGTCCAGAAGAGGGAGATCCTGCCAGGCACCTGCAATTGGAATATCAGGGAAGGCACGATCCACCAGGCTGCTCTTGCTGTCCTCAGTGCTGTGCGGCTCGCGCCGCCAGTCCTCTGAGATAAACATGAAGCAGCCGAGAGTGGACGCCTGGCCCTGCGGCAGGGGCGCCAGCTCCTGCTGGATGCGCTCCAGGCCGGCCTGCAGGCTGTCCTGCCTCTGCAACGCAGACACCTCCCCCTGGTGGCCTCCGGAGAGCAGCATCATCGACTCGCATTGCAAGCTCTGCACAGGTGCGAACCTCGTCCCCCGTCTTGCCAAAGATTGAGACCGTGTGGACATCGACGTTGGGCCCTCTGCAAAAGAATCAGGCCAAATGAGCCTTCTGGAAGCGGGCAGCTGGGAAATCTGCTAGGTCTGATGGTAGTTATGCGGCGCCTGCTGACAAAACTGGGATCTCCCTGATGCAGGCGAGGCAAGTCATGACATGGATAGCTCCGGGGTCCACCTCAGGTAAAGTCTCACAACTCGGAATAACTTTGGGCAATGTATGCAGCGGTGCGTGTCGCAGAAGGTTAGGGGCGGGGAAAATCGTACGTGAAGCAGATGAGCACCGACTCCGCAAAGTTCCGATCCTGGCCTATAGGGTAATTCATGTGGCGGTAAGGGTGCAGCCGATCGCGGCGGGACTCGTCCGGGGCATGGCTGACGTTCATGTATTGCTCGTCCAGCACGCCCCTGCAGTGGAGCGCCCGAAGCCTCAGGGGGCCGGATACCGCAGAAGAGGCGCTAGCAGTCCAGGTGGTGCTGAGTCCAGGTGGTGCTGAGCGTGGGAAAGCACCCGGCGGCGACGATGCCGGGCACATAGCCCCGCTCCATTGTCGACTCCCAGCCCCACTGCATGCCTTTGTTACTTGCACAGCAACCGGCCATCAGCAGCAGCGGGCGCGCGCCGTCCGGCAACTGGGCCGGCGGAGTGGCCTTGTTCCGGGCCCAGCCTGCAGCAGAGGGGCTCTCGTCATGCCAAGGTGGGGTGACTGGCAGCAGCAGGCAGCCGTCTCGGGAGTCGAATGTTGCCCTGAAGGAAGGAAGGAGGGAGGGAAGGAAGGAAGGAAGGAAGGAAGGAAGGAAGGAAGGAAGGAAGGAAGGAAGGAAGGAAGGAAGGAGGGAGGGAGGGAGGGAGGGAGGGGTGGACCTGGCTCGCATACGTCGCTGTTTAGCTCGTCGTGGCGCCAGGCAGCCATGTCTTGCTCACGCGGCATGATCGAATTGCTGATGTGCAGCTTGACGCCTGGCGGCAGATGAACGAGGGTGAGCGCCAGTGCGCAGTCGGCGCCCTCGAGCTCGACGCGATGGTCTGCGCTGCAGCCTGCACATTGCACTTGTCAACGCATTAAAATGTGTGCTTTGGGTGTGCGGCGTGTAGTGCATGGTGGCTGACGAGGCAGGAGCTGCGACCTCCAGAGGGTGCGCACCGATCACGCGAGTGGTGTAGCAGATGACAATGGCACACATAGGGGGCAGGCGCACGTGGTTGACTATGAGTTGCATGAGGCTATCCTCGTCAGTGAGCCAGACGTAGTCCATCCTGCATGGCCATGCGAGCTATGGATTAGTTCTGAGCGATTTTGGTAGTTTTGACAAGAGCCTGCAGCCTTCATTCATTGCCTGGGCCACAATAGAACGCGGCCGCGCGGAGTCATCAGAGATGGGCTAGCTCGGGAGGTGCAGGCTTGTGCGGCCTACCAGTGTGGAGAGGCGAAGACGAGGCAAAGGTCCGGGTGGGCGCCGAAGCTTATTTGCCTCTTGAGCTGCTGAAGGATAGTCTCCTCGCTCGCCTGGCAAGCAGGCACAGCAGCATTGGCGACGGGGAAAGCCGCAGCAGCAGTGTGCGTGAGGCGGGCGCAGGAGCGTTGGCGGCGAGGAAAGTGGCCATGGCAGTGTATGAAGCTGGCACAGCAGCCAGAGTGTGGCCTCTGCTGCCAAGGCCTCAAAGTTGCTTACCTCGCCCTCCTCGTTGAAGCGAGGGTCCTCAGGATCATCTAAAGTAACAGCTGTGCGCCAGACTGGCCTCTTGTTGATGTCAGCCACCTAGGTGCCGCAAGAAAGTTGGGTTGGATGCTAATAACGGTAGGACCGCGAATGCGCAATGACGTTGTACAAGCTTTCGGTGCAAAGAAGCAGCATACCATCTGCCGGAAGGCGCGAGAGACGCATGCCGATCTCGCCAGAGCGTACCAGCAGTCAATCGCGTTCACCACGCGCAGCTGCAGTTCGACCGGCAGCGCAGTCAGACTGAAGTGTGTCATGTCTGCCAAATGTTTGTCAAAGGTCTGCCAAAAGGTGCTGTGCGCCGCGGGAAACACGGGGTGGGGTGAATGGTTTGCGTTAATTTCAGGCTGCCAAAAAATGGTGAGGCAGCGTGTCGGGAGTGGTGTGCGGCGGGCAGACAATGGCCTATCAGCAGGGTTTCACATGTTCACTCAGCATGTTTTGGTGGCATACCGAGCAGGCCCCCAGATCCTGTGGTTGCTGAACGGGGTCTTGGCTCCTGACGATTCTTCGGAGACACCGCTTGAGCAGCACAGTCGTTACACAGAACCAGATTCAAGTGCGGTAAGAGTGGCAGGCGCGTTCGTCACTTGCCACGTCAGCAAAGCAGCGCAGCTCTCCGCTTCCAAAGAGATCATCAAACCAGGCCACACGCAGCGACTAGGGCTGCCCGCCTGCGCTGCCAAACGGCCGCAGCAGCCCGCGCCGCATGGCCAGCTCCAGGGCCGCGGCAGCCAGGCCCATCGCCAGCACGCCCTCGCCGGCCGCGACCGCCGCAGCGCCTGCCGCGTCTAAGCTCAGGCTGCCGGCCTGCAGGCTGGGCTTGAGCAGCTCCTCCGCCTGGGCCAGGCCCCTCACCAGGCCAAAGGCGGCCGCCACGCCACCCTTCAGCTGGCTGTTGCCGAGGTCCTGGCGCACAACATACCTGTGGCATGCAGCGGAGGGGCAGGCTTCGGAGCCAGTGTGTCACGAGTCGCTTGCTTCTCACTGGCAAGACAAACTGAAGCGGCCCCTCCTGCTGATTGCCTCAAGCAGGCATGTGCCTGAGCTCTACTTGCTGCCGCAACCTGACCCACTTTGCAATCGAGGGTCACCTCTGCCATTGCCTCTCATACTAAGCACAGCCACACGCCTGCCTCCTCCCTGCCACACAGATGCCTTCGGAGCCGCACCGGTAGGTCACTCCCAGCAGCGCGCCTGACACCAGCACCGCTGCCAGGCTGCCGGCCGCGGCCAGGCTGGCGCCGCCGCCGCTGGCCAGCGCAAAGGGCAGGCTGCTCGCGGCAGCCGCCGCCCCGCCGAGCGCGCCGGCCTTGGCGGATTCGATGCGCTCCGCCATCTCATCTGCCGCGGCGCTCCTGCAGTGGGTGGGCAGCCAGGTTTGAAATGATTATACTAGGAGAAGGCGTCTGGAGCTGCTGTTTCTGGTTCAGGTGCTGGTACGGCTGGCAGCAAGGGGGACAGCTGAATAGCAGCTTGTGTGGCTGTCGAACGACGCCTCAGCGAAAGACAGGAGCCAGATTGGGCACCTCGGCGCCAGGGCCTCTCTAAAGTGTCAAAGCGCACCACTTTTGCTGCTCCTGGACGGCCGACTTGAGCTGCGCCTGCGCGGCCTCCAGCTTGTCCAGCGCCGCCTGCACATCCGCGGTGGCCCCCCGCTCCGAGGCGGCCTGCGCCTGCAGGCACCAGACCCGGCCCCTCTGATGTCACGCACCTTGCAGCAGATAGAATTTTGCCCTTCTTCTCTGCCAATGGAACGGGGCTTGTTGACCAGTATTGAGTCTGACTAGCAATAGGTAAACAGGAACAGATGGCTGACCTGGCGCCGCTCTTGGCTTTGTGCCTCCCAGGCGGAGGCAGCGTTGGCAGCGGTAGTTTCCGCGTCGAGCGCAGCCTTCTGCGCCTGCAATTTGACACGACAAGCTTCCGCCACAGCTGAAGAATGTTGGCAAAGGACCAGGGCAATAGAAAGAGACAGGAAAGAAACACGCCTGCAGCTCTGCAACTAGTTGAGCCGCCTTGCGCACGCGCTCCAGCCTGCAGCGGCGCCTGAGCTGCTCAGAGATGGCAGTGACCGCTGCTGCATAGTCGGGAGCTCGGCAGAGGAGCCTTGCCTTTCCCGCGTGACCGGGTCAGCCTCCATGAGCTGCTCTGCTTGGCCAGAGAGGTCCGTGTGGCCGCTTCCCTGCGCCTGCAACGCGCAAGCACACGGCTCAGTGAGGCGCTGCGAGCCGCATGCAACAACAGCACATGCAGACGACCAGAGCGCCCACCGAGCTGGACGCCTCGCCCTGGCCACCAGTACCAGCGCTGCCTGCCTCAGCTCGCCGCCTTGGCGTCTGCCGCGCTGCTCGTGAGCTTCCGAAGGGCCGCGCTCCGACACGGCCGCCGCATGTCCGCGGCAGTGACGGAGAAGGCAACGCCTGGAAGGTTTGTGCTACCATGATCGACTCCCCTTTGATTTGCAGAAGCGGAGAGCAAGCGCCGTCGACGCTGATCGGGCGACCTGGCGTTTGGTTGCCCTGTTCTTAGCGATTTGCCCAGGCCAGATCGTCAAAGCCTGAGCTGCGATGGCCTCCCATTTGCTCCTGAAGGTGCCCAGCGCTCCCGCGCGTGCGTTCGGTGCGTTCGTTCCCTTCCCCTTCAACGAACTGCTCGCATGCCATGCCCAGTTGCATGTCGTGAAGCAGCGAGAGCTGCCTGTTCGTTTGCAATTCTCATCAGCACCTGGACAGAAGTCGGCAGTGTAGATGACCAGCGGCCTTCCATCTTTCCGAGCTCATGCCTGCTCCACTCTGCAGGTGGCCAGTCCGCCCGGCCCAGAGCTCACAGCCTGACGGCCAGGCCCATCTCCCGCCGCGTGCGCACGGCCGGCCTGGGCCAGGACGCGACACAGGGCTGGCTGGACCTGGCCAAGCTCGTCTCGGGGGGCGGCGGCCAAAAGTCAGCCTTCAAGGAGCTCGCCAACGACATCGGTGCTCTTCCCTTTCGGCTCGGTCGATGCCTGCTTGTAGGCGACACCTGGAGCGCATGACCACCCACTTATGTTGTCTTGGCTGCAGGCCGTGACGTGTACATAGACGTCAATGGCTGGCATCTCTTCCTCAGGCCGGCCTCACCTCCCCCCCCCGCCGTCGCAAAAACCACCAGCCTCCTTGTAGCCTGACCAAGACTTGCGTGCGGCGGCTGCAGGGACGTGTCTGTCGGCCCTGACCTGAAGCTGAACCAGGCGCTGGCGCAGCAGATCGGGGAGGCTGGCAGCAGCCTGGACTTGGATGGCCTGTTGAAGCAGGTGCCGGTCAGCCTGGGCGGCGGCAAGGCCAAGGTGTCACTGTACGAGGCCATCCCTTCCTACCCGCTGGACGACCTCAAGAAGCTGGTCGAGGAGTTCCAGGACAAATGAGACTGCTTAGAAGAGAGCCTAGCGGAGTTGTGTGCGGACGCGCGAGCAGGGAGGCTGCTCAATTTGTGACTGAATGTCGTTTGCGAGGGATTCAGGGCGTTCAATGCTGAGCAAACAACAAGTGACCGCTTGTGGATCGTTTTGAGATGCCTGGAACGCGTCCAGGCAGTTTTGGCGAGCGCGCAGCGCTCAGGCAGCAGCCCGCACGGGAGCTGCAACAGCCATGTTAGCCGTAGAAGCAGCGTTTGTGGAAAGAAAATTCAGCCCTCCTTCCACTGGTGGCCGCACTCGACGCACTTGAAGAAGAGCGTCGCCGGCTCGTCGGCCGATCGCGTCTGCACCTCCTTAAAGTACGCCTGGGAGTGGCGGCAGTTGGGGCACGGCACTGCGGCCGCGACGAGCAAGTCAGCAGCCTTCTCCATGGGCCTATAGCTGTGGGAGGCGGAGAAGCTGCTTGTGCGGCCGCACCGTCCGTCTTTTGCACGTTCTTCCACGCCTCCTCGCCACCCAGGACGTCGTCCACCTCCTTGCGCTTCAGCGGAATCGTCTGCACAATCTGTGAAGCGGCCAGCACTCCACAATGAGCGAGCAGTCGGATCTTGCTTCGTGATGCGAAGCAGCAGGGGCGTGCGGCGTGTCTTGCCTGGCGCTGGATATGGTAGATGTAGGGACACGTTTGGCAGTAGTACCGAAGCTGCCCGGTTGCGTCAACTGCGCACAGAGGGACCTCAGGACGGCATCTAATGCGCGCAGGCAGGCAGTTTCAGCCGGGCGGTTTGCAGAAGCGTGGCACCTTGCAGCGAGTTGCCGCAGGTAGGGCAGAAGGCGATCATGCCATCAAGCTGCCGTCCACGCCCCGCTCGGCCAGCACGCCGCGCGCCGGCATGCGCGCAGCCCAAGACCGAGAGGGGGGGAGCTGCAACACCGAAGAGCCGCCCCGGCTTTCAGACGCTTGAAGCGTGTTGTCGTCTCCGCGCAGCCCTCCCGCTTCTGAGTTTAGTCTCTTTGCCTTACGAGTTGGGTTCTGAAACGGCCGGCGGCGGCGGCGGCGGCGGCGGGCAGTCCACCTTTGACACCACCGATCAACTGCCTCTTCTCTGCGGCAGCTGAAGACAGTAGCGATAGCGGGGTTGTACGCGCAGCGATCCCCGTCGCAGCACCCTGCTAGAGGCTCTCACGGCCTGATACCACCTACAGCAGCCGCCGCCGCCACGGCACAACTGGCGCTCACAGCCGGGGCGAGAAGAGGCTGAGCCACGGGCAGCGCAATCGATTAATTGCCGTGTAGCCACAACCCATAACCCAACAAGCCAAGCCATGCTTCTGAGTGTTTGCTGAAAGGTTGTCATACAGGTGGCCAGGCGCCAGGCCAGGCAATCTCTGGACTTTCTCGACTGCCGTGGGGAAAGGCGTATGGCATGGCGGCAGCCAGCCCAACGCTTGACGGTCTGCCGCCGGATGCTGAGCAGCGGCTCCTGCACAGGCTCGACTGGATTTCTCTTGCCCGCCTGGCGTGCGTGTCGCGACGCTACGCACGGCTCGTGCGGCTTCCTTTCACGAGCAGCTCGCGCTTTGAGAGTAACCGCATGGCGGTCCTTGCGGAACAGCATGCACGGATGCCGCATGGAACTGACTTCTTTCGATCGGGGCTTGCGCGCAGGCTGCGGAGGTGCAGGCGACACCCGTGTGGCGCACGGGTCTAATTGATGCGTCGAACTGCTCATATGCCCAGCGCGAACAGCTGCTGGTGAACGTTCGGCTGACGGCGGTGTCTGCCACTTCTTGTCAGTTGCTCCAATCTCTCAGGCACCTTCATCGGGTTGCAGGCGCAGCTTCTGACGCGTCTGAGCTTCCCTGGCCGCCCAGACCTATGCTACGTTGTTGCCCACCCCACGTGGTGCGCGCCCTCCTTCCTGCTTCCCGATACTCACACCTCCCAACGTGTCACTGTGCAAGACTTTGCCGCGCAATGCGCAGGTTCAAGCCAGAATTCATTCCCTTCCGTGCTGACGGCCGCAAGAAAGAGTTTCCTGAGCGCATCCACAACCAGCTGCGTGACGCGCTGCCAGCCAGCTGCTCGATCGTCGTTTGCTATTCTTATGCAGTGATAGGCGCGGTCTTCCCTTCCTGGCCCTTTCCCCCCTCTCCCATATCTGCATTATCTGCAGCACCAAGCTTGCAAGCGCCTCCCTCTTATGCAACGCAGGCCGCAGCGGCGGGGACCCGCCGGTGGAACACCACGACGACGACGGCAGCGGCAGAGGCAGACCGCTCTCGCTGTCGCTGGTGCACCTGCCGCCGGGCGCCGCCCTGCGAATCAAGCACTTCCGGAGCGCGTTCGACCCAGGTGCCTCCGCTGGCTGGCCGCGGCCCCCTCCAGCCCGGCAAGCTGACACGTCCCTGAAAGGCCTGCCTGGCTTTCAACAGAGTTTTGGAAGTTGGGTGGGCAGACGGAGGCGCCGCTGGGCGCGCACCCGCTGCTGCTGCTGGTGCAGGGACGTAGCCCGCCCGTGCAGTGGCTCAAGATCCGCAAGAGCCAGTGGCCTCACGAGGAGCTGGCCGGGTGCGCACGGCTCCCCTGTGCATGCCACACTCGCCTCTCCCTCCCCTCTCTGTCTGAAGGCGCTGCTGGGCTGCAGGGCGGAGTTTGACAGCGATCACATCAGCGTCAGCCTGGCCGCGGCGCACGCGCCTCCCGGCGCAACCACCCCGCTGCAGGTCTGCCGCGCCACGGCGGTCATGCTGGGCTTCCAGTGCGGCCCCCCAGCCGCTCCCCTGGCTTGAGATGCGCAGGCTGTCCGCCCCGGTGAGCATGCAGCAGCATGGCCGGCGCCAGCAGCAGTCCGAACGCGCTGCACAGTCGCCCTCCCTCCCTGGCTCTTCGCACATCCCAGCCTGCTCAGCCCCGCCCCGCTTGCAGCGGCCCGGCCGTCGCCACCAGCACCCTCTCAGTTCGCGGCCTGGTCCCGACCGAGCAGCTCTGCCACCGAGTCGAGGCAGTCCAGCCCCCGGCAGGCCCCCCCTCTGCCCGCCGCAGGCCTGCGTCCGGTATGCCTGCCTGGCGCGAGGGCGACTGCCGCCGCGCAGGCTTTCCTTGCCTGCTTCAGCGCCGAGGATGCGGTCGCCGTCGCGGGCTGCACTGCCGGCATGCTGCACCCGCTGCCTGATGGGGCGGGCTGGCGCTTCGAGCCGGCGCCCGGCCCCGGGCTGGCCGCCCACCATGAGCTCGGCCCGGAGGAGCACTCGAACGTGCGGGACGTGATAACGCTGGCGCCTGACCGAGACGGCGGTGGGTGCCCCTCCCCCTCCCTCCGCTAGTAATGCTGAGGGGCACACTCTTCCGGCTCGCTGCGTGCAGCAGCGGTGCGGTTGGCTCGGGTGGCAGTTGCAAGCGCACAAAAGTCAAACAGGAGTTGGGCTCCGGGCCCTTGCGTACAGGGATGTCGCGTTCTGGGGGCGAGCCTGGCGTGCGTTAGACTCACTCAGGCACGCTTTCCAGAGCAATTCCGAGCTGCTGAGCCGGGTGTCAGGAGGGCACTTACCAGCACTGCGTCCCTGCGGGCCGGGCGCTGACTGGGCCGCCGCCCGCGCAGTGTACGGCTCCGGCACCCACGGCCGGCGGGCAGGCCTGGTGGTCGCGTGCCTGGGCCATTCCTACCGCTCTGGCTGCCCCGAGGTCAACGTGCCGCTGATTCCCGGCAGTCTGATCTGCAAGGCCGTGAACAGCCCCCAAGAGGTCCCTTTTTTCCCCCTTTCCCTGCGCTGCCGGGGGATCTGCCACCGAGGCGTGCCCACATGGCTCTGCTGCCACGCCGCTCGCAGAGCCGGGGCGCACTCCTCGCAGCGGCGGAGCTGGCGCAGGCCCGGCTGGGACCACTGGTCAATGACACGCGCTCGGCGGCCGGCTGCTTCATGTTTGTGGGGGAGGGCCGCGGCCGGCAGCAGCACGGTTACGACATGGCCGAGTCCGCCGCGCTTGATGCAGCTCTCCCAGGCCTCCCAATCACAGGCACGTCTGCCCCAGCCTGGCTTGCAGGCGACCAGGGTGCTCGGGCACCAAGCAAGGGTGAGAAGCGAGGTGGCTGGCGCTGGCCGCAGGCGCCGTCTGCAAGCAATACACGCAGTTCGGCCCCACGCCGCTCGAGGAGCACACCGCCGGCGATCCAGGCAGCGAGATGCTCTTTGGCTGCACCACGCTGACCTTTGTGCGGCTGCGCGGCCCTGAAACCTGAGCGAAGGGAGGCGGCTGAGGCTCTGGGTCCTGAACGCTCGCCGTGGCACGAAGGCTGGCGCCCTGACAGTGATGCCACTGACGAATGGGCCAGAGTCATGTACGTCCTTGTCAGAAGAGGCAGAACTTCATGTGGGGGGTACAAATGATCACTGTTTAATCTGTTCTCACTTTAATGAAAGGCCTCAGTCTCGGCTTTTGTACGCAAGGAGCACAAGCATGGCGGTAGCCAGCCCAACGCTGGACGGTCTGCCGCTGGACATCGAGCAGCGCGTGCTGCACAAGCTCGACTGGACGTCGCTAGCTCGACTGGCGTGCGTGTCACGGCACTATGCACGGCTCGTGCGCCCCGCCACCTTGAAGTTTTCGTCGCTTGACACTTCGGCTCATCGACAGGCGACCGCGTCCTTGTCCGGCTGCGTCCTTGTCCACCGGATGTGATGCATGTGACGGGTGCTCCCGCAGGCCACGGCAGAACAAGTCAAGCCCGTTTGGCGCTCGAAGCTACTCCAAAAACCGCCGCCTGAGGAGCCAGATCAGGCGCTTGCCGCGGTGGTACGGCTGTCTTCTTCCCGTTTGCTTTCGCATGTCTCCCACATGTCTCCCCGTGCGGAGGAGGTGCTAAAGGCTTGATCTGCCACCCGTAGGACGCGCTGTTGGACGAGCTCCACTTCCTTGCCCGGCTGGATCTCTGCCTCGTGTTTGCCAGCGAGCAGTGGTGCGGCGCTCGCCTGCCAGTGGCGGCTCCAAACCACTGCTGAGCCTCCCTTCAGGCTCCATCAACCCACACAACGCAAACAGTGACTCGAACCTCCTGGCAGGATGGAGGCGGCCGACCCGGATAGCGAGAACGCCCTGCACCAGCACCTGCGGCGGCGCCTGCCGTCCTCGTGCTCCATCGTCGTCGCTCACACTCACCTGCTGATAGGCACGTGCTTCCAACAGCCTGATGCTGCAAGCTTTTGCAGTGCCTTTTGCTCGGGACTGTTGATTGATGATGTTGATGATTGTTGATTGATTATTGATTGCATTGCCAACACATTTTTGTCCACTGCCGCCTGCAGGCTGCCTGGACGCGGAGAGAACCGTGGAAAACGACTATGCGACTCGCAGGGCGGTGCCTGCGCTCACCCTCACCCTGGTTCATCTTCCGCCGGGCGCGCACCTGCGCGTCAACCACCACCAACGTGGCACCGGCTTCCAGACAGGTCCCCCCCCCTCAACTGTCAGTGGCAGCGCTGCAGACTAGGGCCAGAGCGCTGCTGGGCAGAGGCAGCGGCTTGTGCGGCTGCAAGGGTCAGAATCGTCACAGTCATTTCGTACTCGAGCAGCTGCCAGGAACGGCATGGTGTGGTCAGGCGTTAGTTTCCGTTTCCTGAAGGTGAAAAAGCTCATCTTTGCTGTGTACTTGGAAGCAAGGAAGGGCTGAAAGCGTCTCTGGCAGATGACTGCCCACCAAGCTTCGGCAACAAGCTAGTTGACCACGAAGCAGAGCCATTGACAGGAGGGCGGGCGTGTGGCGCAGGCTTTGGCCTGGCAGACCTGCCGCCCGACTGCCACCCGCTGCTGCTGATGACCAGCCCTAACCTGCCGATCTCCTGGCTGCGCACGCTGAGGAGGCACGCGCCGGGCGCCGTTGGCGCAGGGTGCCCCCCCCCCCCCCC
>BHFV01000143.1:8342-45223 GCA_003568905.1 Trebouxiophyceae sp. KSI-1 | reverse complement strand
GGGGGGGGGGGGGGAGGAGGTGTGCCGCGCCTGAGACGCTGGGCCCGGCTTTCCGCAGGCTGGCACAAGGGCCGGAGGCGCCCTGTATCCTCACCTCCTGCACGCCAGCAGCGGCAGGCTCCCTCTCAGCGAGAGGCCCCAGCTGCTGCCTGCCGAACCTTGATCGCGCAGCTGAGAGGAGCCGGGAGGTGATTTCATATACCTCATATAATTTCCAAGTCATGGTTTTCGGGTTTAGGGTTACCTAACCCCTAACCTTAAACCCTAAGCACCACAACGCAAGCCAACCTGGCTTGAGAGCCGCGAGGGCCGCCGCGGGGCGCGGNNACCCTAACCTTAAACCCTAAGCACCACAACGCAAGCCAACCTGGCTTGAGAGCCGCGAGGGCCGCCGCGGGGCGCGGCGGAGGGGGAGGGAGGGGCCCGCGTGCCTCCGAGCAGAGCAGCGTCATCTGCGCGTTGAAGCCCATGCGCAGGCAGTCGGCCGCGTCCCGTTCGAAGAACCTGGCCAGCGACTGCGCCACCGTCTCGTGCGCATACGTCTCCGCCATCATCATGCTGCCGCCTGCCAAGAAGGCGGGAACAAGCAGTTAAACTTACATGATTTCAGGAAATGATATCAGGATATGATTTCCGGATTGGATGAGCGAGCCGGGAACAGTCTGGCCGTCCCGGTCGGCTGCAGGAAGGGCGTCCCGATCCTGGAAAATCCGTATATCCCCCCCCCCCTCCCCCCCCATGGAGACAGGCAGTGCCTGGCAGCCTGTGTGGGAGCAAGTGGCGGCGACTTGAGCCACTGCCGCGCGGTCTTGACGCCGCCGCTGGCGAGCGAAAGCACTCGGGTCGCCGAGAGGTGCGGAAGCAGCCGTTTAGGGTTTTGGTTTTAGGGTAAAACCCAAAACCCTAATGCCGAGGCCGTCCAGGGCACACCGAGCCACCCTAGATGGGAACGGCTGCACTCGACACAGCGCCTGTCGCAAATCTGGGCGGCTGCTCAGGAAAAAGAACTTCAAAAAAAACCGAAAAAATTGGGGAAACATCTCGAGATACTGGGCTGATGGCCGGCAATTCCAAAGAGCCTCGCAGCGGTGACGGCAGCGGCAGCAGCCGAGGAAAACGGGGGGCGATCCGCGATTCAGACCCTGACCCTGACCCTAACGACGTACCCGTGTAGTGGACGGCCGGGTGCATCTCCGCCAGGCCGACCTGGTCCAGGCTGGCGGCGAACACCGACAGGCTGTGCCCCGCCTGGTTGAGCCGATCCGCGAGCGAATCGTAGTGCTTGACCGCCCGCATGAACTGCTTCACCTGGCCCTTTTCAAAATCCTGCGAGGAGAAAATTTCAGATATTCAGAATTTTTAAATTTTAGGTTCAGTATCCGGGGACTGGGCAATTGCGGCTTGTCTCCCACGCGATGCCAGTTTGGGGGCGGTCGCAGGCTTGGGTCTCTCCGAGCAGGGCGGCTGTGGCAAATGCGGCTGCTGTGCTGGAATCGAACGCGACAGGGTGTTGTTCCAACTTTAGTAAACGTGCAGTAACGGAGTCCTGCCATGGGCGTGAATTGGCGTCATCGACTCACCCCCTTTCAAACGCAGAGCAAGAGGGAAGGGGCGGTGGCAGCGGGGCCGATTCCAAGGCACAGCACGAATTTACGGGGTGGCGGGGCGGGAGGCATAGATGGGAGCGCGCCCGGTGCGAGCGCAGCGCCTCCGCCCGGTCGGTGCCCACCACCGCGCCTGGCCCCAGCGTGGCCGGCCCGCTGGTGAACAGCAGCACCTGCGCCCCGCAGCCGGCCACGCAGTTCTCCAGCAGGCCCACCGCCACCGACAGCGCCGCCCCCGTCGCCCGCACCGGCCGCCGCTTGGCCTCTCGCCGCTGCTCGTCCGGCTGCATGACAGCTGACGAAGGCTCAGGCCTCCGTTGCTGAGCCTGAGCCCGGACCGCGGCCGGCACCCTGCCACCATCTCACATGCCGCCACTGCTCTGGCGCTCCTGCCCAGGAGTGGTGGCAGTGTGTGAATGGTGCTGGGCCTTTTTTCCCAGCAGAGCCCTGTGTCTGCACAGGATTTCCTGCCACAACAACGATCAGAAGAAGTGCCGATGAAGACGCATGGCTGTGGATACGTATAATGGCTCCTCACTTGCATGAGAGCTCCCCCTGGCTGCGACGCAGGCGGATTCCGCGAGCTCTGAAAGCTCAGCTCGGCTCAGCCTGCCCTCCACAGCGCGAGCCTGCAGCCCTGAAGGGTTCGCACGAGGGTTTTCAGCCCTAAAACGAGCCCTGACAAACCCACCTGCAGCTCGTCGATCGCAGTCTCGAGGGCGAACTCGCACTCTCCCAGCGGCAGCAGGAAGCGGCCGACGCCTTGGCCGGCCGCCGCCATCGCTGGGCGGCTGGTGACCTTCTGCTGGCCGGCGCCCAGGCCCAGGTGCAGCAGCTTGGCCACCTGCCGCAGCAGCCAGACAGCTTTAGGCGCCCCCGCCCCCCCTGTAGCAGAAGAGGGGAAAGGCAGCTTTGGTGAGCCGATAGGGGTAACCGTGCCTGAACAGCTGCTGGGTTTGCTCGAGCACTGCCAAGTAGGAGCTGCTGCTGATGACCGATCTCAGAGCTGCGACTCAAACGTGGGACAGCCGAGACTGGGCTCGTCTCTGCAGGCCGAAGCATGGTGCAGAGGCCGCTGCAACGCTGATTCCGTGCCCCGATTGGCCCGCGCTTTTTCTTCGCGAGCCAGGGACCGGAATGTCTTCAATGCTTGGAGCGCGAGAAACGCATCCGAAAAGGCAACCACCCCCTTTTCGTGCGCAGTTTTCTGCCGCCCGCTGCAGCCCGCAGCCTGAGAACCAGCATGGGCTGGCAGAGGCGCCCGGCCGGCAGCTCGCCTGCGTGCCCGAGTGGGAGACGTCCCCCCGAAAGACGTACGCCTTGGGCAGCGCGCTGGCCAGCTCGTGCAGCGCGACCAGCGAGCCAAAGGTCAGCAGGCCGACCAGGCAGCCGTCCGGCAGCAGCGAGAGCGTCTGCTTCAACGCGCTCCGCAGCTCCTGCCGGCCGCGCTCGGCTGCCTCAGTGCCCCCCCTGACTTTGTCAGCCGTCCAGTCCAACAGCCCAGTTCTGAGACCACTTTGGGGCCTCTGCTGTGGCTGTGTGCTGCTTGACTGCGGCAGGCAGCAGCCGGAAGCATCGGGTGAGCTGCCCCCTCAGGCTCTGTGTGAGAGGCACACACAGCTGCGGATTGAGCGCAGCAGCTGTGCGGGAGAGGAGGGGGCCCGCCTCCATTTCCAGCTGGCTGACGCAGAGGTCCACCGCCAGCAGGAAGGTCGGCGGGAACTGCGCGGGCGGCTGCGGCAGCGTGTACTCGATGGCGGTGTAATCGGGGTACAGCTCCGCCGGCAGGTGGGCCTCGCTGATCTGGGCGTACTCGGGCGGCAGCGGGTTGCGCGCGTTGCTGCAGGCAAGAAGCAGAATGATTGAGGTGAAAGCTGAAGGGGGAGGCATGCAAGGGAGGCAATCAGGACCGAGGGAGGAGCGTGCCAGAGGGCGCAGATCCAGTACCGTGCGACGTAGTCGACCGCACAGTAGGGGTTGAGCACCGCTCGACATTTGCACCGGACGGGGCCGTACGGCAGCGTTGGCAGGCCCTCAATGTCCTGCAGAACCAGCTCACATTCAGCTCCAGGCGGAATGCCACACTTTGTTTGCTGTGTGGAGCTCACGCAGGCAGGACCCAAGCGCAGACCTTGAGAGGCGTGACCATGCAGCCCAGCGGCACGACGTTGCGCATCGCCTCCAGCCGACTGGAAGGCCAGACATTCCAGGGAAAACGGAGGCCGTCGCGGGCCTCCAGCTCCGCAAAGTCCATTGTGATCCCGGCTGTCCTAGAGGTTCGTTTCTAGCATCCAGCAGGAGCGGCTCCGCATCTTCTCCGGTGACGCGCGCAAAACGAGGCGATGCAATTCCAAGTCGGGTCGCAGGGAGACAGTGTATTTACTAGCAGGCGTTCCCTCAGCAGAATGCGCCTTGAATCCCTCGCTGCAATCTCGCTGCAACCAACCAGTGACCCGCAAACGAGTACGGATGTAAGGATCGCAACCGCGATTGCTCGATGGCCTCCGGTTGATTGCTTGTTTTCTGTCGTGCTTTCTATCATATGACCAGCGCGGTCAGCAAACTGCAAAGGTCGCGCGTCGCGTGTCGAAGGTTGGATGAACTAAACCCTGATCAGCCTTCGAATGGAGGGCGCGCAGCTGCGCCGCTCAAAAGTCTTCCTTGCTGCACGCCTCCATCTTTGCGACCATCCCAGCTGCTTCTGACTCAGAGCCAGTGGGTATCAGACCCGTCGCCAGGACCACTGCCGAGAGCAACGGGCAGCAGGCGGCCATCCCAGCTCAAAGCCCCGCGAGGACGCCTTTCCACCCGGAACGCGCCGCTGGCAGGACTTGCTTCCCATTGAGACAGCGCCGGGTGCGCCCGCCTGGCTTCTGGCCGAGAATACTGCAGTTCTCAGCGTTGTCATGTGTTGAGGCAGGAGCGCCTCAGCAACGCGGAACGCTGATGTTGGCACCAGTATGATGTGTCTGAACAGCCGCCATAGGTCCTACAGTGCCGGGCAGCCGTTTGGGCGCGAATGCTGGTCGAAGCAAGGCCAAATTGCTGGGACAGGACCCGCAGCTTTCGGTCCCCAAGCCGCGCTTTCCGGTTCAGGCTAACTCGGGGAGGAGGCAGGGACAGCACCAGCCCCTTCGCGTGCCACCGTCCTTGCCCCCTTCCCTCCATCACTCAAACTTCAAACCAGCTGGCGCACATGAGCCCCCCACCCTTGCACTAGCGCCTGCGCCTAACAGGAACCGACTCGGATGCTGCAGGAAACCCAGCAGCTCGGCAACCATGGACGGCCCATCCACGTCGGGCCGCGGCAACGCCTTCTGGGTGTTCCCTGAGGAGCCCGCCAAGCCAGAGGCTGCAACCAAGCCGCTGCTGGGCAAGCGCAAGGCCGCCAAGGTGCACGCCGAGGACAAAGAGAACGGTGAGACCTCACCTCAGCTTACACACAGGGATTTGTGTGGCGCCTCAGGCGAGGAATGGTCCTGAGCACACCACTGTTCTGCTGCAGTGGCGCCGCAGAGCGCAGCGACTGGCAAGCCCGGGCCAGGCAAGGAGGCCACGCCGCTGCGCAAGCCGCTGCAGGATGTGACACACCTCTACGCGAGGAAAGGCGACAGCAAGGTGTCCGGCCTGCGCAGCATGCGCTGAGGATGCGACCCCACTAGCAGCAGCCTGAGGAAAGGGCAGCAGCCGCGATCCACCCCTTCCTTGCATGCGTGCCTGAGAGCGTGGCAATTCGATCCTGGGGCCATAAACGAATGCAGCCGTGAGAAGGAAACGATGTACTGCTGTGTGGCAGCCCCGTGCCTCTTTTGCAGCTGACCGAGTGCGTGTCAGGCTCCCTGCCAGTGCACGTGTGCACGCCATGACCTGCTTTTCTCGCGAGACGGGGAGCGTGCCTCTTTCCCTGCATGTGCCAGCTGAGGGACACAGCCGCTCGGAGCTCCTGCAAACAGATGGAGCCGGATGACGGTCGCCTGCCACTCAGTGTTCCGTGCAACGCACCTTGCACGCCGCATGGAATGCCCGGATTGACTCTCACAGCCCTGTTCATTTCGGCTGGCCTGCAAGACATGCTGTCCTGGCCCGAACTAAACCGGCCAGGCCCTGAGGCAAGGCCCGGCACATGTCAATGTTTAACGACACATCCAGTGAGGAGGACCTCAATTAGTTCGCGCCGCTCACAGCTTGATGGGATTTTGCAAGCAGCGGCATGCACCAACGCAGGGATGCCAAGTGCGCAGGTTCGTAGAAGAGCGTTTGACAGCTCGCTCTGTACTGCACTCGTGGTCCGCCCAGGCTTGCGGCTGTATATCGCTCGAGGCAGCGGTGACTGAACACGGTGCATGCCGGCCATGGACCCCGTCGCCGCCGAGGGCTTCCGTTGGCCTGCCGAGTGGGAGCCGCAGGAGCGGTGTTGGCTTGGCTGGCCGGACTTGTGCGCTTCCTCTGATTGCCTGTACATGGACTCTCTGTCAGCAGCAAGGAGAACGGGTGCTGCTGGCGCTGCAGGGCCAGCTGGTTCAGGCAGAGCGCCTCGCACGCCAAGGCTGCAACAGTGGCGCTGGCAGCTGCCATCTCGGAGTTCGTGCCAGTGCATGTACTTGCCAATCCAGCAGAGGTCAGCTCCGCCGAGGGCTGCAAGAGCTCTGCCCCTGCTCAGGCTCTGCGGCCAGCGAGCCTGCTTTACGCTCGGTGCAGGTGGAGATAGCCCGCAGCATGTTGCCGCCAAACGTCACCGTGCATGCTGTCCAACTGGAGACGCCATACGTGCGGGACACTTGCCCCCTGGTGAGACTGTTCAGCTCGTCGACAAATGCCAAACAGACAAGGGGAGAGCTCGAGGGGCGGCAGCACGGCTGCAGTTCCTGGTCAGAAGTCAGAAGGGGGCATGATGAGGGCCAGGGCGAGGCTGCCGCTGTGGACTTCCAATTCAACGTCTATGGCGCCAAGCAGGGGCCCGACGGCAAGTGAGTCGTCCATACCGGCTAGGAAAGCCCAAGCTTATGGTGATTGGGTCCGTCGTGCATCGCTCAAGCTTGCATGTCTGGCAGGTGGTATCAGAAATACGGCGCGTTCTACGCTGATGAGCTGCAGGACGCGCTCGTCGGCCAGAGGGTGCTGGCGCTCGCCGGCCTGCGCCGATTCGAGAGCCGACTGATCCTGGAGGGCGGCAGCATCCACAGCGACGGCCAGGGGTGCTGCTCTGCTGTCCCTCTCTGCAGCCGCCCCCGAAGGATGTCGATTCAGTGAAGTGCAGCCGTTGGTTCTCTTCCTGGCGTGCCTGTGAGCAGGACGCTGCTGACCACGGAGGAGTGCCTGCTGCACCCCAACCGGCGGGAAGCGGACGGCTTCGGCAGGCAGCAGCTCGAGGCGGAGCTGGGCCGCACGCTGGGCATCCGCAGCGTCATATGGCTGCCGCGGGGGCTGTATGCCGACCACCACACCAACGGCCACGTCGATTGCTTCTGCTGCTTTGCGGCGCCCGCGCGCGTGCTGCTGGCCTGGACCGATGATGTCAGCGACCCGCAGGCACCTGCCCTTCCTGGCTCACAGCAGCATTCGAGAGCGCGCCCAGGCAGCTGCAGCTCACTCTGGTGAGCCTGGTCTGACAGCGCGCCGCATGCGGCTGCAGCACGAGATCTCTCAGGAGGCGCTCAGGGTGCTGGAGAGCGCGCGGGACGCCTGTGGCCGGCAGTTCGCAGTGTTCAAAGTGCCGACGCCGCCGCCGCTGTACATCACTGCAGAGGAGGAGGCTGGCCTGCGGGTGCGCACCTTGCTTTTTCTCTTTAAAAGGTCCTCGTGGATGTGCACTGGCTGCGGCGAGTCGCTGATCCGTAGGCGGCGGCGCTGCTTGCCCTGTGAACAACAACACGTATTGTTGCCAGCGCCGATGTGTCAGTGTGGGGTCAGTCACAGACAGGTGTCTCTGTGGTGTTGCAGGGTGAGCCGAAGAAGCGGCGCGCCGGCGACCGGCTGCCGGCCTCTTACATTAATTTTTACCGAGGCAACGGCGGCGCGGTCGTGCCGGCCTTTGGGGTCTCCACCGACGAGCCGTGAGCTGCCCCCACAGCACCCTCAGCAGCAACAGCCCCTGCAGGCATTCCCACTTGCTGCTGCTAGATGGTGCTTCACTGCCTGCGGCCGCTTGCAGAGCAAGGCAGGCGATCCAGGCGGCGCTGGGACCCTCTGTCCGGGTGGTCAGCTCGCCGGCCCGCGAAATCATATTGGGTGAGCCAGCCGCCCTTCCTGCGCCTGCGCCGCTTCTGAGGCAGCAGCGCCGCGCTGAAGGCGGGCCGGCGGGCGGATGCCGCAGGCGGCGGCGACTTCCACTGCTTGACGATGCAGCAGGCCGCGCTTCCGAGATGAAGCTGTTCGAAGGTCACAGCGGCCGGGCACGAATGCCGCACTCCAGCAGATGGCGGCAACGATTTGATGACAGAAAGCAACCTGATTGCGGTGGCTGCCCTTGGCATGGGTGGCCCGGCATGTAACAAGCAGCAGCCTGGGCAGCACGCCAAGCACGGGCCTGCCGGCACCAGCAAGCTCTTCATGCGCCAAAAGCTGTGCTCAGCACTGCTCACTGGAAGCTGGCAGCAGACTGCAGAGCTTGCTGGTGGGCTCTCCAGGCCCAGTGCTTGCCAGCGGGCGTCATGCCTCGGCCTCCACCTCCTCTGCTTCCGCCTCGCGCTCGGCATCGGGGCTGGCCGCCTCAAAGCGCAGCACAAAGCCGTTGCCGGCACATGCCAGCAGGTGCCGGCAGTCGGCCGAGAGGCCGCAGGCACGCACCGGCGCGCTCACCTGCAAATCGCGGCCTGCCTCATGAATTTCGGAGAAATCCAGGCCCTGCTGCTGCACTCACGCTGTGCTCTCAGTGGCAAGGCCACCATCCGGTGCTCGCGAGCGCTGAGTCGAGATTCGGCACGGCTCGACGCATTGCCAGGCTCTGCCCTGCCCGAGCCCCATTGCGCAGCGTCCACAGCGGCTGCTGTGCGGCTCTGGCAGTGCTGGCAGGATGCACGGCGGGGCGGCGGGCAGCAGGACGCCCTGCCTTGACGGCCGCCACATGCGCCAGCCGCGCCCCCGTGGCAGTGTCGTGCACAAACACCTCGCCTCGGCTGTTGCCAGCGGCCAGCACGGCGCCGTCGGCAGTCAACCCGAAGCGGGCGCGGGCCTTCAGACCCCCCGCCGGGCTGCACTGCGGCACCTGTCCGCGGCAGCAGCAGCACGCGGCGTGAGGGGAATGAGACTCCCAGCAACCACACGGCAAACACAGGCAGGCCACTGCAGCTCATTCGGCAGCGTTTCGGATTTTCTAGAACCACAAGAAGGCCACGCTGACTGCAGCTGGAGACTTGGTGCAGCTGCAGCAGCGGCTGCTGCTGATGCCCTCGGCAGGACGGCACGACGCTGTTTACGGCAAAACGAACGGTGGAGATCCGCAGAGGGGAGGGGAGGGCCGCCGCACCTTCCAAGTCGCGAGCTGCGCCCCCGAATCGAGGTCCGTCACGATGCAGCGGCCGTCCGCCGACTTGGAAGCCAGCCGGCCGGCGCTGAGGAATGCCAGGCAGTCGACCGCCTCCAGGTGCGTCTGCCCGCTCAGCTGCAGCGGCTGCGGCCACACGGACAGCGGCTTGCATGAGCTTGCTGGTGTACCAACCACCCTGTTGTGCTCTGCTGCTATGTTGCATGTGGCTGAGTGAGCAGGCGGCCAGGGCACCCAGCAATCAATGGCCCTGACATGCCTCAGCGCGCACCCAGCAAAGCCACGGCATGCGCCAGCATGCCGCCTGCTGCACCACCTCACCAGCGAGGCTGCAACGCCTCGCCTGCTTCCGCAGCTCGATGGCTGGCGGGGCCGGCCGCTGCTTCTTGAAGCGCGGCGGCGACCGCACGGTGCTCGCGGCGGTGCCCAAGTCCCACCGCTGCAGGCTGCCCCGCTTGCTTCCTGTCACCAGGTAGCAGCCGTCGGGATGAAGGGCCTGCAGGCAGTAGCAGCCGCGGATTCTCTTGAGGGGGGATCGACAAATGAGTCTCGACGACCAGGCAGGCGGCAGCGAACATGTCAGGACCATGCTGATCCGTCTCGCCCCAGAGACACATGCAGCAACGCGGAGTCCGCGTGTCGGAAGGCTTGCTGCCGCTTGCGAGGCCGACTGCGGCGGCTGCCGTGAGCAATCGGCAGCAGGCGGCTTGCCAGGCTGCTGGCGTCGGTGGCTGCGCAGGCCAGGCAGGTTTCCGAGGGCACGTCCCACAGACGCAGCTCCCCGTCTGCCGCCAGAGAGGCCAGCAGGGCGGGCCGGCCGCGGCAGCTGGCCAGGTCCACCACAGGCTTCCGGTGCCCTGCCGGGCGCCAGCGCTTCTGTCAGACTGGGAGGATTGACTGGAGGTACACTGATATTGAGCAGGTTGTTTGGCAGACAGCAGGCGGTCTGGGATGCACAGATAGCCTGGCAGGCAGCAGCAGTTGCCAGAGGCGCCGTCGGGCGTACTTAGCTCACCCTTTAGGAGAAACGCGACGCGCGACTCGACCACGCTGATGACGCTTACGTTGCAGTCTTCACCGGAGACCGCCTGTGTGCATGACAGGCTGCGCCTTTTCTGTACATGCTCGACGCATGGGGACCCATAGGGAAGAGGGAACGATGTCTGGCTCACCAGGCAGGCGTCACCCTGGGGGTGCGGGCACCACTGCGCCGGGTTCAGCCAGGCACAGGCACCCAGCTCCTGCTGGGACACGAGGGGAGTTAGCGGCATGTTAGGCCCAGAGCTGCGCAACAGGAGGTGCTGGGCAAAGACGGACCCCGCCCTGGCTGTGATCCGTGGCCGCATTGGTGAAGTGGACGACGACGCTGATGTAATCACCCATGTGCTTGTCGTTGTACACGGTCGCCTTGGCGGTGCCAAGCGACTCAGCATTGTGCCGCGAGAGGCAAGCAAACGGAGGGGCCGTGCTTGGGGATTTTTGTCCACCTGGTCCTTGCCAACGGTCGCGAAGAGGTTGGCGCACTCCTCGTCTATGGCATTAAAGGCCAAACTCTGCACTGGCGTGCAGTGGCTCTCCTGCAGCAATGGCAATGCAAAGTCGGTCGAGGCCTGCGCTGTATTTTCCGGTGCAGCAGCTCGCCAGCACGGCTAGAAAGCCGCGCCTTGATCACAGTCTTCAGCTTCAGCCGGCCCAGCGCCCGCGCCCGAGTGTCCGCCAAGCTCAACCCGGCATCCTCCGCCTGCCGCCGCAGCAGGAGCTGTTCTGCCTCCGAGTTCATGCTGCAGCTATGTGTACTTTATAAGCGTCTGATGACCAAGACTCAGCCACCAGGGATCCAGGAGCGGCCGAGTCTGGTAGAGATGGGCTCGCCAACGCGAGGGAAAGCGATGATCCCGGCGCGCAGGTACGCCGGACCGGCGCTAGTAAGCGGTATAGGCGGTCAGCAACCTCTTCTGATTGACTATGTGTTCACGATTGACTTGCTGCTTCCTCCTTTGTGCCGAGCCCGCGCGCTCGTGTTCAAGCCCGCCAGGCTGTGATTCTGCCTGGAGAGGTGACAGGTGGTCGCATGCGATCAAGGCAGGGCGTGAACGGGCCACCATGAGCGGTTTACCAGCTGCTATTTTGCTGAATGTACACGCCATTCCATATCCCTCCAGTTTCGTCTCGCTTGGAGCTGCACCGCCCCTGCGCTCATTCGAACAAGTCGTAACCTCTCTTGAAAGCCGCTTTGCCGACCGTGATGGGACATCAGCGAGCCCGCACGGTGCATGCCGCCAAAATTAGAGCTGCTGATGTTGAACCCAGCGCAGCCAGACATCACGCCCAGTTGTGCAGGGCTTCAGAGGTCGCACGGCGACTGCATAATGCTCTCCGGAGCTTCCATCATGGCCTTTACAGCCGGTCGACTGCTTTGAAAAACGACCGACAGCTACAGGGTTCAAGCTCCGGTAGTGTTCAGAGTTCACGCCAGGCCTGCGCCACTACAACGGCACCGCCCATCGCAATACTGCGAGTACTGCCGACCATCCCGCCGGCCGCACCGCATCAGCAGCAGTGTGGCGCCTGTGGCACTTTCTGTAGCTGCCGACAGGTTCCGCGTGACACCAGTGTTGCGGCGCAAACGGAGTACGGTGCCTCCACTTTCGCTCCGGTAGCTCCGCATCTAACGACACTGGTGAGAAGTGCCGCGGCTCGGGGTCATGCATGAGCGCACATGAGCTTGCGTGTCATGACACCATCAGCTGGAACTCAAATGAATCCGTGCTAACCCGCGCGCTCAAGTGCATCGAGTATCTGCCGCGCTGCTCGCATCCGTGCCCCATGATGAGCCGACTACTGGCTGCCCTGTCGCAAATCTGTCACCATCTTGTTTATATAGTGCTTAACACCTGCACCTGCAGGGCTGGAAGGAGTGCCTGTGGTGCAGCAGAGGAGCAATCCGCTGCCCTGAGACGTAGTGGAGGCGCCTCACACCAGGCTGCGCGGCGCCATGCTGGCGCTTTGCATGGCAGCGCTGCTGGGTCTGGCCTGGCTGGCAGGTGCAGGCGCAGACGTGACCCCAGGTGCAGCTCCTGCCTGAAGAACCCACTGATCCTTAGTAGTGGCAATCGGTTCTTACAAGTGCTGCACATCTGCTGCTGCAGTGGCGGTCGACTTTGCCCGCAATGCGGACGTCCCCCTCCTCAAAAAGTATGCGGTGTACAACAGCGGCCTGGTCTTTCCCGAGCGCTACTCTCCAGGTGAGGGCGTTGCTGGCGCGAGGCAGACAACTGACCCTGACAGCGCCTGAGACACACGCCACCCTGTTCCCTTGCAGGCGTGATGCAGTCGCTGGCACTAATCAAGGCAGCCGCGCTGCGAATCGACCTAAGTATCGGCAAGGAGGCCACCGGCTTTACGGACCTCGTCACTGGCTCGTTGGAGTCTGGCCTCAGCCTGAACATGAGTCTTATTGACGCGCTCACACAGGGGCTTTTGACGGAGCAGGTGGTCATCTTTTTTGCCTGTCAGAGCTGCTGCACGCCATCAATAGCGCGCGCTGAGCGCGCAGTCCTCGGTGCAGGTGATGCCATATTGGGGCCTCAGCTACAACCCCAACGCCTTCCAGCTACAGTGCGAAAATGGGACAGACTCGGACGACCCGGCCTGCGAGGCGGGCACCACGACTTGCCAGGGCTTTGAGGCCCTGGACGCAGTGGCGGGCACAAACAACTACACGTGCGTGCCGCATGGCGTCAGCCCCTTTGACGACTGCTGGAAGTGCCCGCCCAGGGCACGCTTCCACCGAGTCCCCTGCCCATCATCCATGGCACGGGCTGAAGTCAGAATGCCAAATTACCCTGCGGCTTTCACATCTATGATGTGCACTGACAGGGCTCGGAGGACGACGAGGACTACTACCATTGGGGTTCCCTGGTCGCACAGTTCCACCAGCATATGGTGCGACTGGGTGCCACGCCGCTGTACGAGGAGCTCTGGAACGAGCCGGATTTGACAGAGTGAGTGTGCCCGCACACACTCATAAGTGTACAGAGGCAGTGCAGGGCATATCCCACAGCCCACTGATTCATAAATCGCGCTCGCAGCTACTACAACCCCACGCTGGCCACCTTCAAGGGCAGCAGCGACGACTACAACGCTATGTATGCTTCCTGTGCCACGAAGCTGGTGGCGGTCGACCAGGACGTGACGTTTGGCGGCCTGGCCGTCGCGGAGCAGATCCAGCACAACCCCGCCTTCCCGGAGCAGCCTAACAACGAGGACACGCTGCTCGCCGCGGCTGAGCAGGGCCTGAACATGGATTTCATGTCCTACCACTCCATCACCTCCGCAGCCGACGCGGACCAGGTCTCGGTAGGGCTCCTGATTTCCCGCCAAAATCTGTGATTCGGCGGTTTGAACCGCCAACTCTGCTTCCTTCCGTGTTTCGCCTCGTCCACGCAATGCTCGCTGATTTTGCAGCTCGTGATCTCGCGTGCCGACGTGGCGCGCAACGTCCTGGCCAGCGGGCACCTGCTCAACATCACCGGAGAGCTGAACCGCTTTGCGGCGACCGAGCTGCACTGCAACGAGTTCTACCCCAACTCATCGGCCGCCGCGCTGACATCAGCGTACGCGAGCAGTGCCCATTTGGCCACGGAGCTGCTGCAGGCTTGGACGATTTTCCTGGGCGAGTCCCTGCCAGCCTATCATGGCGTCCCCAACGCTTCTGGCCGCTATGGGCTCACAAAGGCGGCTTGCTGCAGAGGAGACGGACGTCAGCATGATTCACTGGGCGCAGTACAACGACATCTTCGGCACGTCTGACCAGATTGGGCTGCTTGATTATGGGGGCAACCCGCGGCCGGCTTGGTGGGCCTTCCGCTGGTATGCGGACATGCCTGTAGAGCGAGTGGTGAGTAACGCTCCTCCTCGTCTTTGTCCAGACAACACGACATTGAGTCTTGTAGCTGCTTTGTCAACTGCTCAAGCCATTCTCAGTGCATTCGGCCTCGCTTGCAGAAGCAGGACATGTTGCTTCCAAGCTGTGCTCCATACAGCCGGCAGCAGAACAATGAGACTGGCGGCTGCAGGCACTGGAGGTGGACAGCCCGTTTGTGAACGGCGTGGCCGCCTTTTCCCCACGCACCTGCAGCGGTGGCGTGCTGCTGTGGAACGTGCCCACGCCGGCCAATGGCATGGCCGCACAGGACGCCACACTGAGCGTGCGGCTACAAAACGTACCGCTCAGCAACTTCACTTTGGAGGCGTATGTCATCGACGACCGTAAGCAGCCGCAGGTCAGCTTCCTGCACTGGACCCATGTGAAGCCTTCTTGGAACCTTGTTGTTGCGCTCACAAATTCGGTCTAGCTCCAGATTGTCTGCCGACACATTCTGATGCCAACCTGGCTGCCGGTTTGCTGCAGGGCGGCTTCACCTATGCGCCCTCAGCTGTCTATGCCAACCAGACGCCTGACAGCAACGGCAGCTACCTGTTTCCACCTGCGCAATACTCAGGTTGGCACCTTTACGAAGCCTTGCCCGCAAGCTTGCACTTACAGCTCTGGCCAAGACCCTCATGCTGCAGCAAACGTATGTGGGCAGCCCACCACTGCTGCCTCTCTTCGTGCGTCCTGATGGTCGGCATGCGTCGTTCGCACAGGTGTCAGGCTGCCTGTGAACGGCACCATCTACCTCAGCCTGCAGCCGGCCGGCGGCTGCCCTAACATCAGCAACGTCGGCAACCCGATGCCCTCGGCTCTCATCGCCCGCCTGCACTATTACTACGGCATGCGGCCTAACAAGACGTCGCTGTACGCCCACTTCCACAAGCGCGACTGGACGGCCTACCTGGGCATGGGGCGGGAGGTTGCCGGCTACGCCATCACCGGTGCCGCCCCCTCCGACGTGCTGAGCGGTTGCAGCGCGTGTTCCCGCCAGAGGCTGGCGACCCCTGTGGGCTGCAGCCCTGTGCATGTGGTACCATTATTGGCTTGCAGCTGTCCAACATTTCCTCTGGCGGGAGGCAGCCTGCATGCAAGCAAATCCGAAATGAACTTCACGAGCCAGCATGCACGTTGGCGCATCTCTGCCCAGCTCTCGCCCTGCACCTGGCACTCTCCCACCTGGCCAAGACAGAGAGTCAAATGCCCGCAGGGGTGACTGCCAAGATGGCCTACGTGGCGGCCGGCTTCAACGTCAGCATGCAGCTGCTGGATGGCAACCTGACGGACGGCGGCATCCTGGGCGTCCGCATGGACCTCTCTGAGATACGGGGATCCGATGCTGCCTCTGCCTATCAACAGGGCAGCTCCTTCTTCTTCTATCAAGACGGCACCGCTGTGAGCCCCTGCCGCTGCCAGCCTCGCGCATTCGCCATGCTTGGATGCTTGAGCCGAGGTGACAGGTGCACGCATGAGGAGCATGCTGTGACTGTCTGGTCACATGTCTGCCGCATGCTGTTGAATCTGGCTGAGCAGCCGCCGTGTGTGGATGCAGCCCTGTGTTGTTGGCACCCCTGGCTCCGGCCCGCTGCCAGCCCCACCGCCGCCGGGCTTGGACCTCTCCGCTGGCTCCCCGCCTGCACCACAGGTGAGGCTGGACAGCAGCAGCTCTGGATCGGCCGGCTGTATGTTTGGCCTCGCACTCAAATCTGCTTGGGCCTGCAGGGCATCACAACGCTGGCCAGCAATGGGAGCAATGCGCCTCCAGCCATCACCTCGAACGTCCTCTACGCCAACCAGAGCATGCTGTCCCACGGAACAACAAACGGCCGCAGGCTGGCGCAGAGCTACGCGCCGGCGAGCCCTGCTCCACAACCTCACCCTATCCTGCCAGCTTGGGCTGCAGACGCTTTGACTCGCGACCGCTGCTCGCTTGCAGCTGGTGTGCGGACGCCTGCAGGAAGGCTACGTCCAGATCCCCAACCTGTGGGGCTCCGAGACGGCCGTGTCGCCGCCCAACTTCGTGCCCGCCGACCTTTCGAATTTCTTGATTCATCCGGCCCAGTACGCGACGCCCTACTGGGATGGCCGCCTCACGCTGCTCTTCGTGCTCAAGGACGGCACGCCTGGCACCAAAGTGCGCGTGTATGTGACGGGGCAGGACGTGAATTGAGCTGCTGGCGCGCAACACCTAACGGCGGCAGACTCCTCTTGGTCTCTTCTTTGCACTTCTTGTAGCTGTCGCGGCCGTTCCGTCGGGTTGGCTCAGTCTCGCGCTTGCTCATATTCCACAGCGAGCTCGCAGCCTGCAGAGCCGCTGCCCGTTTGCCAGCGGCTGGTCACTGGGCTCGCGCCCTGTTGGTTGTTCTTAGTAGTCGCAGCCCGTGGCTGCTCGTGCTGCATGCAGTGAGCGCCATCATCGCCTGACTATGGCCTGGCCTTGTTCGAATGGTGTTCCTGGAAGTTGTGATTCCAAGCGACGAGGCTGGAAGCGCATGAGGATGCCTGCCAGCCTCGTATCCTACCTGTAACTGCTCGACTGCTGCAAATTACCGGCGCAAGGCTGGCTGATTAGTCACAGGCGGCTGTCCACCTGCCTTCAAAGAATGCTCTCTCCTAACCAAAAGCGGCAACTTGGCAAACGCTAATCGTTTCAGCTACTAACTAGAGAGAGAACACAAGCATCTCCAAGGCAGCAGCATCACCCTGAAAGGAACGACGTGATGCTTGTTCGGGGCCGTTCCTTGTTCTGCCGCCGCGGCAGCTGCCTGCGCCGCCGCTGCCGCTGCCGCCTGCTTTCCTGAGCCTCAAGGGCTTCATTGACAGGCCGCGCCCGCCCATCATCAGCAGTGCCCCCCGCCGGACCGGCAGCAGTCGGCTGTATGGGCGAAGCCTCTGGCTGGGCGCCAGCCAGCGCGAGATGTGCGTCATCCTCCACGGTGACGGCCAGCAGCGCGTGCAGCGCAGCCGCCACTGCGTCGTCTGTGAACTTGCGGGCGAAAAGGGGGCACCTGCGGCGCCACAGGAGGCAGTGGCTCGGCAACCAGATGCACAGCTGACCCGCGGCTCGCGCCATCGTCTGTTTGCAGGGAGAGAGCAGACGCGCACTTTGGCAGCAGCAGGTAGGGCTCCTCCTGCTCCCAGGCAGCCGCTTGCCACGCCTGACTGTCCAGCACGCTGGGCAGGAAGGTTGCCGCGCTGGCATATGCCTTGCCCGCTTCGCAGCCATCAGATTCCTGCAGATCGATACCTGGGAAGTCAATGAGATGCTACGGACACATGAAACGCAGCTCTCGAGGGGTTTCCATTGGCATCAGGCGCAGACGCACCTCCCTCAGTTCGCGCAGCTTTGCCAGGCTGGTCTCTTCCCGAGTGTAGGTGTGAGGATGCAGCCGCTCGTCCCCTTCACACCAAGGGCACCTGCGCAGACCGCAGCAGGGCCTGCAATGCTGCAGCAGGGTCCCAGAGAGGAGCCCGCATGCGCACGCCTGAAGCGAGCGCAGGGCAGCCGAGCTGCGTTGCTGCGCGGCTAGAGTGGTGCAGCCTGCATGGAGCCTCACCAGAGCGTGTGCGTCAGCTCGCCCATGCAGTCCGTCTCCTGCAGCCGCACGCGTCTGTCAGGCACCGCTAGCAGAGCGCTTGCTGCGCGTCTGTGCGAGGTCAAGTGCTGTCTCAATTCCAGAACAAAGGCATGGAGCGAAAGGACACGGCCCAGGATGCTGGCTGGGGCCTCACATTGTCCAGGCCATGGAAGGCGAGCAGCGTTGAAAAGTAATGCTCCTGCAGCATGAGCAGCCATAGTGAGGTGAGCAAGCCAAGCGGCAGAAGGTGGGCTGCCAGGTAAGCGGGCACGTGGGCAGTCAAAGAGCTCAGGCCGCAGCAGGGCAGGGTCGCACATCTGAAAAGCCTGCAGCAGGCCCGCAGCAGCACACTCAGTGCTCGGCAGATGATGACATGTGCACAGCAGACAGGCTGGCGAGAGGCACTCACAGGTGCGCCACCAGCCGCCAAAGTCGGGGTCCTGGCCGCTGTAGCAGTGCTTGCCGAACGCCTGCAGGCTTCGCGACGCCTGTCAGGCCTGGAAGTGGGCAGAGTACGAATAAGAATGGAACGGCTACTCTAGGCTGCAATCGAGGCCCAGCCAAGCTCAAACTCGCATGGCCTGGCGCTTTGGAGGGGGTGCCGAGCAGGGAGGGCGCGCCTCGGCAATCTCCACGTCCGCCACCGTCAGGCGCGCGTGCTTGCGGGTGAGGGCCAGCCACTGGTGGTTTTTGCGCCACATGCCCTTCTGCAGCCGCCCCTGCGTCGCCTCCTCCATGCGAAACGTCCACCTGCAGACAACTCAAAGCTTTGGTCCTGCAGAAGAGCCCTGCTCCTCTGGAGCCACCCACCTTGAACCTCTGGCTGGCTGAACGCGGGCGCCCTCTGCTGCAGGCGCCCTGCCGGTTTATCAACAAGGCCGATCTTGAGCGGCTCATCTCAGGCCCAATGCCCAACCCCCGCGCCCCCGTTCCAGTGCGCCTGCTGGCTCTGAGCTGCGTGACGTTGCGCACAAAACGCTCGCCGGTCTCCTGGCACTTTACTTCCCCCACAGATGCTCCGTCAAGCAGGGGCTTGGGGGAGCGGCGGGCCTGTAGTCGTCGCGGGCCCAGTTTTCTCGGGTCGTGCACGCGTTGATGCGGCTCTGCCTGGCATACGCCAGCTGCTGGTACACCACCTGGGGCGGGTACAGCGGGATGCAGGCCTCTGAGACCGTAATGAATCGCTGATTCAGCGGATCCTCCAGGGCAGCCGCCATCAGGTTGCGGGCCACCTGCGGCAGCAGAGGGCCGCCTTGGTGCGTGGCAAGCCTGGGCAGCGCCAGTCAGGCGTCATAACGGCTGGGCATCGCGGGTCCTTGCGAACGGCGCAGGAGGGGCCCAAGCAGGGACAAGCTGCACATGCATATGATGAGTGTCGCAGGCGGCGGTGCGCCAGCACTCGCGCTGACAGCTGCGGCCTCGCAGGCGCAGGGGCATGTGTGTGTCCGGAGCTCGCTGCAGAGCCGATAGCAGCCGGCTGTCGCTTTGGAAGCCCGGGAGGTGTGTGCCTGCGCCAGGTCAAAGGTGCCCCAGGAGGAGTTGATGCGGTTGGCGATCTCTGTGCCGCTGAAAATTGAGGCGGCCGGAAACAGTGGCGCCCTCGGCGGCAGATGCACGTAGACCGAGAAGAGGCTTTGGGCTGCGATGGGACCTGTAAGCAAGACGGCAGCTTGGCTGAGGGGCACATTGGAGCACAAAGATGGGGAGCTGCGGCCGCAGCCTCATGCAGCTTGACAGCGGGCAGGAGCGCTCATCAACCCATCCGCTCAAGCCAAAGCGGTCCAGCGCTGATATCAAGGAAGTAGCTGTGAGAGGCGAGCGGTGCCTCACTTGGGTGCCGCCCCACGAAATCCGCCAGTAGGCCGCCCAGCTGCGCCGACTCGGGAGGGCCGCTGCACTGCGCGCCGGCGGCGCAGTCGCCCGGCAGCAGGCCGGCCGCCTGGCGAAACCAAACGGCCCACAGTGCTTCATGCCTCAGCGGGCCCATGCTCAGGAACAGCATGGCCACCTGCGCTCAGCAAGACCGCCCAGAATGAGGGAGGTTGAACCAAGCGCCCCAGCGACACTTTGTCCTGCAGAGAACAGAGTCTGACCTTGGGGATGCCCAGGTGAGACGCCAGACCCGGTGCATTCCCGCTGCTGAGCTCCCAGCGCCAGCGGCAGACGCCAGCATCGGGCACCGAAGGGTCGCCGTCCGTCCAGTTTTGGGCGGCAAGGCGGCCAGCACCAGGCCCACAAGAAACCGCCTGCAAGGATGCCACACGACAATGAGGCCCTGCAGAAGTTGCCAGGAGCCGAAGGCTGCTGCAGGCGTGCCAGGGGCCAGGACCTTCACAGGCCAGGGCGGCCAGAGCTGAGGCGCGGTGCTGCTGTCCGCTGCGGCTGCCAAGCTGCAGGGAACGAAGCCTAGCAGGGCGACGATGAATCCAAGGGCCGCCATCGAGGCAGGCAGAGACAGCGTGGGCTGCTGGGGATGCTCAAGCGTTGGGCATGGCGTCGGTCTCCATCACTGGCTGCGGGTCTTTTCTCCGAATTCTGATCACAGAGAGTTATAATCACTCAACAGGAAGGGTATGAAAACGACATAGGTGCAGAGACTGGCGAGAAGCGGCCAATTGACTTGGGCATGCGTCAATCTTGTGGTCGTTGGCCAACAGCATGAATCGCTAGACGAAGACGACTGTTTTCGATTCAAATGCGAGATGTAGTGACGGCCCTGGTACTGCGCGACCTGTCGTTTTGAGCCAGCCTGGTCGCTGACCGAGCAGCTGCGCGGGAAACTCGGCAGGCAGGTGGTGGATTTCAGGATTGCCAGACGCGAGCCGATAGTTGACTTTATCCACTGTCCCTTCTCACTTTGTTCTCCAGCCTCCCTTTCACTTTCTCGCTATGCTCCCGATCGCGGAAGACAGTGACGCCAAAAAGGAAGAGGGGGGCCGAAGAATCCTGGTCGCCATCGATGACAACCACCCCTGCGAGCGTGCGCTTGAGTGGGCACTTAAGGAATTTTACAGGTCGACCAACAGATGATGCTCCTGATTTGTATCAGTCCTCCTGGCACCTCAGCTGGCTCATCGCTGCTGGCTGCTCACGTTGGCGGTCGTTGTCTCCCTGGCAGGCCGGGAGACACCATTCACATGATACACGTCATCCCACGCTCGCCTGGCCCGCCGCCAGCTCTCGGCGCGCCACCGGTGGACCAGCTGGGCTCGCAGGACCAGATCAGCTATGCAGTGCTCGTGCGCCGCGCGCAGCAGTGGATCGAGCAGCGCTTCCTGACCAAGCACCCGGGAGTCATGCACATCGTAAAGGCACGCCCTCCTCCTGGACTACTGCTGATATCAGGCACAGCAGGCCCGCTTCTGCAGGCTGGTACATGACTTGGTTGCTAGAAGCTATCCACGGCTTTGAGAGTACTAAGCCAATTTGTTTGCAAAAGTTCCTACAGACACTGACAGGCTGCGAACTCGGCTGCAGGGCGCCCCAGACGCAGACGGAATCGGCAGCGTAATCTGCGCCAAGGCGGACGAGCTGGGTGCCGCTGTGGTGGTGATCGCCAGCCAGGGCAAGAGTCGCTTCCAGCAGTTCTTCCTGGGCTCCACAAGCGCCTACGTCTCGAAATCGAGCCGCGCACCCGTCTGCATCGTCCACTGAGGCCCTCAGCCCTGCTGCCGCTCCCTCTGCAGCCAGGGCGAGCGCTCCATCAGCATCTGTTTTTCTTGCAAGCTAGACTTTGATGCTGGCAGCGGGCTGGCAGGCTGAGCTGGCCTCGGCTCTCAAGCGCTCGGCCGCCTGCTGCAGCTTGTCTGTTGAGCCCCTGCGCGAGGACGAATGAAACTGTGAGTGGTGTTTGCCTGGCATTCTGAATTGCTGAGCGTGTGTCTGCTTTGTGCTGTCGAGTGCGACACAAGGTTGAGAGACGCGCACTGTGGCGGGCTGCCTGTGCCAGCGGGCTCGCTCTTTGGTGCGTCCATGAAGTAGCGGCGCGAGAACTGGGTTTCGTGCTGAAGCCGCGGGTATGGGATCCTGCATACAAAAACACCAGCTTCGGCGCTCACGCTGTGCACCAGCAGGACTCAGCAGTCAGCGCAGAGCGGCGTGCCTGTAGTGGACAGCGTATTCCAGGCGGACCTCGCCTTCCTGGATCTGCGTCGCAGCAGCCCCACCGCTCGCCTGGTACCTTGGAGAAAAACAGTGGCATCTTGGCGAACGGCATGTGAAAGCGAGCCGCACCAGCTCGGCGATCCTCTCGCTGTCGGCAACTCTCAGATTGGAGCGAAACTGACGCCTGGCCTCGTCTGTAATGTGTTGCTTCTCCTGCACGCGCGAGAAGGCCAGAAATTCTGATGTGCATGCGCTATACACGGAGATTGCGGCTCAGGGCGAATACGGCAGCTGTGAGCACATTCACACGCATGAGAGACTGCGAGAGGGAAGCGACCTCAGCACCGCCCTCCCAGGAGCGCCCGACGCGTAGGATGGCGCGGTAGAGTCTTAGTACGCTGGCTCGCTGGCTGCCAGCGGCGCCGCTCATGTGCGAGTGGGATGGCCTGCGTCTCCGGCTGGCTGTGTGCGGGTCGAAACGAGTCAAGTTTTGGTTGTTGGTGTGGGTTTGGCAGCACCGCGAGTCCAGCTAGGACTCCACCCTGCTGATCAGCGCAGGCTGCAGCAGCTGGACAGCATTGCCGATGTAGCGTTCAGCAGCGGCACTCACCCTCCTAACGACCGCCGCCTTGAATGCCTGTGAGCGTGCTCGCCTAGCCGTCGCGGCCGCCGCCGCCGCTACCGCCGCCCAAAGCCATTTTTGGGGGCGCAAGAAGAGCGGAGAGCGAGGACGTATCCGAGTTGCGACGCTCATTTGCGGCGCGTTGTAATGATGCAAGGAAAAATTAGAACGATAACGATGAGACCTTGCAATTCTTGGCAGGGCCGCCGGTTTCGGCTGCGGTGAACTGCCAAACAGACCAAAAACCAGCGCTCGACCGCTGTGCCAGAATCTGCAAAGGCCATCATGCGCGCCGCCGGGCACCCAGGCCGCGCGGGCGGCGGGCGCGCGCCATCTGCTCCTCGCGGCGCAGCCCTGCTGGCGGTGCTGCTCGTCGCGGCCCTGCCGGTGCTAAGCGGCGCGTCCGCCTGCGACGAGCGGCTTGGGCGCCGCGCGCTGCAGCAGGAGCAGCACGCGCCTGCGCAGACAGCCAATCAGTTCGGCACCTGTCCTTCTGAGCAATACATCTATAGTGGGCCGACGCCGGACTCGATTTTCGACGAGCTCACACCGGAGGAGTTCATGGTAGCGGCGGCCTTTGTGGTGAGAGGTCCAGTAAGGCCAAATTGGAAGGAATCACCGGGGCAGTGCTGAGGAGGGGGAGTGACTCCCCGTTGCTGCCATGAACAGGCCGACGCCTTTGGCTTCCAAATTCCAACACCTGGATACGACGCTGTGCCTCTGCCAGGCCTGAACTCCACTGAAACCAGCATAGTGCGCCCGCCTCCTGCCTTCCTGAAGCTGCTTGCCCTTGGATGGCAGCGGCCCCTTGTCAGCACCCAATGCTGGGCTGGCAGGCGGACGCTGCTCACCTGGCGGCCAGGGGGGAGGTCAATACATCAATCGCGCTGAACGACTCGTACATCTATCACGCGAGCCTCTACCCGGTCGACAAGGCAGCTGCGCTCGCCTACCTGGACGAGGGCGGGCCAGCGCCAGAGCGATTTGCCCGTGTCATCGCGGTTCGAGGCGCCTCCACGCCGCCAGACGTCATGGAATACAAGGCAAGCAGAGTTGAACTCCTTGCAGCGCTTTCAAGAAGCAGGTTGAATGTGCAGTAGCCGCCTTCTCAGGCTGTACGGTGCAGGTCGGCCCGCTGCCGCTGAGTGCCGGCTCCTTCATAGAGCCGCTGTACCCCGACGGGCAGATCCCCTTTGTCAAGCGGCCGCCCAACGACCTGCCGGAGGCTGTGGCGCTGGTCAGCTCGCTGCTTCTTACCACAACCTGTCGCTGGTGCACTTCATTCGCTCAGGGAAATTAGAGTGGGCATGCGCATGCAGGGGGAGTGGGAGAACGCCATCATGGTCCTGCTCAAGCCGCTGTTCTTCGACTTCATGGGTCGCGCATCTCCTCATCTGGGACCTTGCTTGCTCCTTTGCTGGTGCCGACATGGTGCTGAAGCCGCGCCCATTGCGCCCGCTGCAGACCAGTGCGGTGCTGAGCTGGATCCAGACTGTGACGGCAATAATATTACTGCCGTAAATGTCATTTCTGGGACCAAGGAGGATGGCAAGAACAGGCGCGCCCCCCTGCCACCGCTCCGCTAGCTGCCTGCCTGTCTGCTGGCGGCTGGCGGCTGGGTGGCTGGCGGTTGAGAGCGGGAACAAAAGAGCTTTTAGGCTCTTGTCAATTCTTCATTTCTACGATGTCGGCGACGGGACCGCCGAGGACCTGCAGTACGTTCCGTTTGCGTACAAGATGGACGTCACATCCCAGGACTTCACCTCATGGCAGCCCTTTGAAGTGGAGTTCTGCGGCCAGGCGCGGCGCCCCCCAGTAGGATGTTGTCTTGTTTACTGGCTGCCAGGGCTGCAAGCGCCGCATGCTTGAAGGGCTGGTAGCTACCGAAATGCGAGGAGGCTCAGCCATCGTTGATGCTGCCTGCAGGGCTTCGATACGCCCCTGGACTTGGCAGATGCATACGCCAACGGCACCCTCCTTGTCTGCCGGCCGACCGAGTGGCTGGAGCCCAACTACACAGCACAGGCAAGCGCAGCCACCCCGCTTTCAGCCCAACACCCCCAGATCAGCAGCCCCACTGGGTCTTTGCCGCTCTGCAGTGGGCGTCGCTGGGCCTGCGCGGCCCGCCCCGGCCCGGCCTGACCAAGCCGGGACCGCGGCTGTACGAGCCGGCCGGCAAGCGCTTCCAGCTGCTGCAGGGCGACTCCAACACCAGCCGCGTCTTCCAGCGCGCCCCTTACTGGCTGCTGCTGCCAGCCTGCCATGGAGCCGCAGTGACTGCTGAGGAGGTGCAGCCTGGTGCAGGTGGGGCGGCTGGCAGGGCCATGTCACGACCGACCCCTGGCACGGGCTCAGCTTCCACGACGTCCGCTTCAAGGGCGATCGCATCCTGTACGAGCTCTCCCTGCAGGACCAGGTGTGGTCCGCCTGCTGACCTGCCTTTTGCTGTGCTGAGGCGCCCAGCGCAGACTGGCAGCCTCCGCTGGTGCTGCTCTTTGGCAGCGACGCTGCCCCTGGTGCCAGCGGCTGAGTTTGGCGGCTGGCGGCACCCAGATGGTGGCGTACAGCGGCTACTCCAGCGGAGGTCAGACCTACTACCTGGACGCCTTTGACCAGATCGGCGGCAGCCAGTACAGCCTCAGGTTCCATGCACCTTCCAGCCTGGCTCCTTTTCAGCCCCCCAAAGCTGCCAAAGCCAGCCTCGAGGTTTGGAGGCCTGCAGGCCCGGCTACGACTGTCCCGAGACGGCGGCTTACATGCCTCTGAACGTTATGGGGCCGCTGGGCCAGATCGTCAGCTACCCGGAGAGCGTCTGCTTCTTCGAGCAGTCCAGCGGCACCACTTCCTGGCGGTGAGCGGCGGCCGTCTGCCTCTGATGCTTGTGCAGCGCCCAGCCTGAGCTCCTCCTGCCGGCGCGCGCAGGCACTTTTCGTTTGGCAATCAAGGCGCAGAGGTCGACGGCATCCGAGACTCTGAGTTTGTGGTCCGCACCGTCGCCACGCTGAGTAAGTTGTTACCCAATATTTCTTTTTGCGATGGGCAGCGTGACTGCTCCCGTGAGGTTCAATGTGCAGTGCCATCTGACATTCCCTCCCTTTGACATTCCCTCCTTTCTCTTTCTTTAGGCAATTACGACTACCTGATCAGCGTCTTCTTCCGTCTTGACGGCAGCGTCCGCTGTGAGGTGTGTGCCGCTTGTCGGCCCTTAAGTGCGCCAATTTTCCAGCAGTGGAGCCAAATCGAGCGCCTGGCTGCCAAGAGGCAGGGACTTTTCTTTGCAGGTCAAGATGGCAGGCTATTTGCAGGCCCTGTACTTTTGGGAGGCCGGTGAGTCCTCCTGCCGCTGTCCAGCCAGATGCTGAAAGCCGCGGCCGATCGCTGCAGAAGTGAGAGGATGGGTCTTGCCGCGGCTGCAGGGACCAGCGCGACTGAGCGGGAGCTTGCCTACGGCACGCGAGTCAACACCCACACGATCGGCAACCTGCACGACCACCTGTCCAGTGCGGCTCCCTGCTTCCCGCGCTGCGATCCCACGCAAGGCGCTCCTTGCCTGCCAGTTGGAATGTCATTCAGGCAGTGAGCCAGGCAGAACGGGCCTCCGGCTGCGAAGAGCAGCTTGCAGCTCTGGAGGCCCTCAGCATGGGGCTGTCGCTTGTTCCTGCCAGGCTGGAAGGTGGACCTGGACGTGCTGGGCACCAACAACTCCTTCCGCCTGACAGTGTGCCTTCGGACCTCCCCAGCCTCCTCGCTTCGCACATCACTGCCGCCTTTCCTGCCCCACCCAGCCTTGCTGCTGTCACTGTTGCAATTTCAATGGTCGATTGCCAGCTCAACTCAGCTTTCCTCAGCGCCACACTGCTCTCTATGTTCTTTGCATCCTTGTACCGAGGGGATTAATGCTGTGTTGCAGACGATCAAGACCGGCACCTACGAGGACGCCCTGGGCCCGGGCACCACGCCGCCGTGGGGCTCTTTCTCCGACGTCATGAAGTACCAGGCAGACTCGCTGGTCGAGCACGAGGCGGGCTTCAGCCTCAACTACTCGGTGAGCAGCTCCCGCCCTGCCTCCGAGGCTTTGACTCTTCTTCATGTCCATATTCTAGCTCCTGCCCTGCAATGTATAATGTATCTGCTCCTCCCCACTCCTTAGCAGTTGCTATGCTCTTGTACGCAATTCTTGCGAGCATGCAGCAATCATTCAGGACTGGTCTATGCATAATATACCAACATTTGCCGCTTCTGAAAGACCAGAATTTGACAAGTTCTGCAATGGGTGAGGAGAGGCATGCTTACTCTCAACGAGCCGCTGGAGTCTGTGGCCCCAAGCCACACGCACTGCGGCTCTCGAAGTTTCTTCTGCTGGCATTGCTCAAGTTTCTCCTGGCAGGCTGCCCATGAAGGGCAGCTCTGCAAAGGACCCTGAACTGGGAGCTGATGGGAAGCTGGCCTGCTGGCGCAGGAGCCGGCGGTGTTCAGGGTCATCAACGCGGACGAGTCGAATGCCTGGGGCGTGCCACGAGGCTACGGCATCTTCCATGGCGCCACAACCAGCCAGCTGCTGCCGCCTTCGCACCCGCTCCTCAAGCGCGCCTCCCTCTCACCCTCTCGCCACAATCCATTCAAATGCTGCTACTTTTGTGGCAGTAGCAGGCAGGAGGCGCGCTCGGCTACTGTCCTGGCTGTGCGGGGCTCTGTTTGAGGGCAGACGGCGGCTGGCAGGGCGGCCGCCTGGAGCAAGTACCACGTGGCCGTCACGCGGCGCAAGGAGAGCGAGCCTTGGAGCTGCATGGACTCGTACGACTCGCACTCACCAGGGGTGCGTCCCAGGCTCCCTCTCAACACAAAAAACAGCGTCCTGGCCCCTCCTGGCTGCTGTCCTGCATGATGCTTGCCCTTGAGCCGGCAGGAGCACCTCAAATTGTGCTCGTATGCCCTCGTGCTGGTGCTGTTGTTGGAGCACTTTCATGGAATCCAAACACTTTGGATCAAAGCCCTGAACACGTGAGAATGCGCAGGTTCCGATCTGGAGCCTGGACATGGCACTGGACGGCGAGAACATCGTGCAGCAGGACCTGGTGGCCTGGGTAATGATGGGCATCCAGCACGTGCCCCGCTCTGAGGTCTTTCCCTGCTCTCTTCCCTCTGCTTCCTCTCTCCACGGCTGGCATGCTTTGCCACAGCGTTTTTTCTGCTGCTTCCAGCGCCCAAATAGCCCAGGAAGAGGACTGGCTCGCCCAAGAATTGGTCAGATCAACATTCTAATGACAACCTCTTTGCTGATCCAAGCTTGCCGCCAGGCTGCCCCGCCCGCCCTGCTCACCCAAGCTGCTGCTGCTGCGCCGACAGGACGTCCCCCTTATCAGCAACGTCGGCTGCTCATTCGAGATCCGCCCGGTCAACTACTTCGATGGCCTGGCCTCCATGGACGTCCAGGACTCGGACGAATTCCAGCCCTGCGCCCCGCTGCAAGGCGCCGCGTCCTTTGACTACCTGTACAGCGCGGGCGGCAAAAACACGGCTGGCGACAAGTCAGGCTTCAAGTACTCTGGCCCGTTGGCCAGCCAGGACGTGTTCCAAGCCTCGCCGGCGCAGCTGCGCTCGCCGCTGCTGGCCCCAGAGCGCGCGCCGGCCGCGAGGCCCGAAAGCGCTGGGTGAGGGAGCAGCGCAGCCTGGATAGGACTGCCTTGCGGACTGGCCAGTGGAAGGCTGAGCACTTGAGATGAGTGTTGCGGTTGCAGTGAGGATTTGCTTGACACAGCTTGGGCTGGAAGGCCGCAGGGCATCCCACACCTTGGTCATTCAGCAAAGGCAGTAGATCAGTCAGCAGTCTGGCTGTGGCAGTGCAAGTACACGTGATGGCACATCTGTGTCAGGCGGCATCTCCTGGCAGCACACAAATACAGGCCGAGTGGGAAGTAAAAGAGCAGTGCCACCCGTCAGCGCACGCGCAGCACGCAGGGCACGCCCGGCGACACCCGCAGGCCCGCCATCTGCGAAGAGGTCGAGCGGACCATCTCGTGCAGCGCCTGGCGGTGAAGCCTGCAGTGCAGAGCAGGTGTCAAATCGCCGGCCAAGTGGCTTCCGGTGCACTGATGACGGGTTTGGATGGTCACCGATAGGCCTGCTTCCAGGTCAAGCCGAATGCCCTCACGAATTCGACCGGCGTGCCGTACTGCTGCTGGCACAGACTCTTCCATATCAGATCCTCGCGGGGGAGACGCCTGCGGTTGCCAACCATCCATCAGATGATTTGTGCCGTTGGTTGGTTTCTGCCCGCCTTATCGATGGAGCTTCAGCCAGCGCAGGATCGAGGGGACGCACCTGAAGGCGTGGCTGGCGCGCTGCAGGGCGCACAGGTCGCGCGGGCTGGCGAGCTTGAGAGCTATAACAAACAGCAGCTCGGCTGGAAGGTCGACCAAGCGGAGCCGTCGCGGGGGGTCAACGCTCAGCGGCATGCTGTGCGCCAGTCGGGGATGCAGGGTGAGCGCCAGGCAGCGCGGCTGCTCGCGCGATGGGCGCCTGGATGCCATCCCGACCGAGTGCTCGGGTTGCACACGGCGGCACAGGGACGCGCCCGGGAGCGACCCGACCGTTTTGATGAGTGATCTGGAGAATTGCGCTGTGGACTGTGGAAGACGACCGGCGGATATCGGAGATGACCATCAATTCAAATGCAGTGTCAGCCAGCTGCTACACCTCACCACGCCGCTGTGCAGGGCCCCAGACCTGAGGCCACGAGTCGGGCAATGGCGGGCAGCAGCATCTCCACTGCTGCAGAGCCAAGGCTAATATCAGGAACGCTGCAGCCTGCGGACATCAAAACTCGAGCGAATGCTCGGGCCAGCAGGCGGTCAAGACAGGCGTTCGCCAATGATGCCGTCTCTGTCAAGGACAAGGTGCAAGCAGAGACTCAGACCGCTCACTTACGTTCAAACTTGCGGTGTCATTCTCCTCCACTCTACAGCGGGCACTCTCACTGCGGCATTTGCCATTTGGTAGCACTCTATGGCTTGCAGCAAACATAGCAGTGAGCAATGTGTGGACAGCAGCGTAGGAGTCAAGCTGCCGTGCTATCGAGCCCGTGCGCGGGACTCGGCGTTCTCCTTCCACACCTCGCCGCCCACAAAGTACTCCTTCTTCCAGATGGGCACCGTCGCTTTCAGCTCGTCGATGGCCCACGCACATGCCTGCGCGGCAAGCAGCAAGACGTTCATCGGCAGCAGAAATGCACGCAGTGGTTGCTGCACTCCTGTGCTCCTATATGCACTGGCCGTCTGCAACAGCATCTATGTGAGCTGCCAGCTCATATGCAGCATGAGTCACAGCCAGGCTTGCTGGGCTGGCAAACGAGCTCGCCTCCAGGGCAGCCTTGCGGTGCGCTGATGAGACGGCAATGACGACGCTCGGCTCGCCCACCAGCACGGTGCCCGTCCGGTGCACGATTGCGATGCGGCAGATTGGCCATCGTCTCCTCGCCTCCTCGCAGAGCTCCTGTCGGGCACGGCAAGGGCATGCGGCATCGGTGCATGGTCCAGCGATCTCAGCGATGAAGGGCTGGCCGCGCAAGGCGCACCAGCAGCTTCTTACGCGCCATGGGCTCATACGCCTCGTACTCCAGCTTCAGCACCTCCTTGCCCTGGAAATTGTCGCGCGTCACGCCCGTGAACGTCGCCAGCGCGCCCGCAGCGGGCGTCTCCACGCGCCGCGAGATGGCGGACAGGTCCAGCGGCGCTCCGCTGACGTCCACGAACACGACATCACTGCTGTCGTTTTTTGCCATGCCTCAATAGGTCCATGAAGATGGCAGCCTTTCTGCGCCGCCTCTGGTAGCACTCGCCGTGTACTCTGCACGTCGTGATTGTAGCAGGCAGAACGTCAAATGATGTGACTTGCAAGCCTTGCCGATGCATCACCCTGGACATGCGTCACTAGCATGTTCACTAGCATGTTGTCACATGGGCCTGGCAGCAAGCTGCCTCTGTTCTAGCGGCGACAGAAAGCAAATCCGACGAGGCAGAGGAATACAATAAGCAGCGGAAGCAAGCCTACTGCGAAACAGCAACAGCAGCAGGCGCTAGCGCATGCCGGCCAGGTCTGCCTCTATCTGGCTGACGAGCGCGTTGCGTTCGCGGCGCTTGAGGCCGTTGGCGTCGGCGATGCAGCCGACCAGCAGCACCACCTGCTCCTGCGGCCGCACGCGACACAGCCCTGCTGTCAGCGCCTGCCACACTGCTCATCAGCAGCTCTGAAGTGCGCAGCCAGCAGCGCAAGCAGCAGGCGCCTCGCCTTGCTAAAGCATGGCAACGATCGAGCAGCCAACCAAGCGAGCAAGTCTCACATCGAGCCAGCCCACCAAAACGTGTGGCAGTCAGGAGCCTGCCAACCCAGCGCCCCCTCGAGAGGGGCCAGACCCGCGTGTATTCTGGGTGCGTGAGCGCCCAGCGGTGCAGCTCCTCCCCCCAGGGGATGTAGAACGCCTTTATGTAAGCGTCCACCATGCGCAGCGCCGCCGCCAGGCCGGCCGCTCCCTCAGACCGGCCGCCGGACAGCTCTTGCAGCCCCTGCTGCAGCCCCTGCAGGTCGAGGCTCATCGCCGAGCGGCCCATGACGGTGCAGCGGCCACGGCCGCCGGCTCGCGCGAGGCCCTCCAGCACCGACTCGGCAGCGTACTGCAGGCCAAAGCCCCACAGCTGCATGGCAGGCGGCAGCAGGCGCACGTCAGCCACGGTCGGCCTGGCACGCAGAGCACTGCCTCGCACGAGCCAATGCTGCAGGGCGAGGAAACGTGCTTTTGCAGCTTTGTGTGGTGCTCTGGTTTGCCCGACCAGCGTGCAGCCGGGTGGAGTCGAAATCGAGCAGCAAGGCTCCAACACTACACGGCCGCCCTCTCTGAAAGCAAGGGCTCACCAGGTCGACGTCGGGCGGCGCCAGGCCCGCGGCCGTCTCGAGGCGCTGGCGGAACACGCGCATGTGGTTGAGCAGCACGGCGACCCAGGCCGAGTGCCGCGTCGGCGGCTCCTCGAGGTCAAAATTCTGCTCGGCCACCCGCTCGGGCACCCAACCAATCGCGAGGTTCAGGCGCGCCGCGCCGCGCAGTACGACGTCCCGCAGCTGCGGCCGGGCGGCGCAACGTCAGCCCCGAAAACGCGCACGAAATTTCTGAAAACCCGCGACGCGAGTCGAAGCGCGCGCACGTCGGAGGCGGCCTTCACGGTCTGCAGCAGCGCGTCCAGCGAGTGGTGCTCGGGGACGTCTCGCCGGCCGGCCAGCAGCTCGCCCAGCGGGCCCTGCGCCGCCTGCAGCTGCTGCGCGACCGCCACCAGCGAGTCCACCGCCACCTTGCGCTCCTGCGCGACCGCACCGGGCTGATGAGCACTGGAGCCAATGGTCGCTACAGAGGCCCAACGGGGCAGAGGGGAGATGGCCCAGAGGGCAGGGAACAGACCAGCAGCCCGTACATGTTGCCCGGGTTGCTGAGCGCGGTGGCGGGGCCGGCGGCGCTGCCGTTGGCGCTTGCCTGCGGTTGGCTGGCCGCAGCTTGCCCTGGTCCCTGCATGCCACGCACAGCTCCCTGCTCAACAGACGCTCTCATTGCCTCTGCTGCACACTCTGCTGCCGCAAGCAATTCTCAGGCAGTGAAGCTCGAGGGGCAGAATCATGTGCGTGCGCAGACCTGGGTGGCGCCGTTGCCCTGCGACTGCGGCAGGTAGTGCTCCCGCACGCGCGGCAAGCTGCGCGTGAGCACCCGCTTGACCGCATTGCGCAGCCGCAGCGGGATCGCGTCCGCCGCGCCCTGCACAGTGCAGCCCAGCCGCGGAACTCACGGACTCGAGACGGCCCCAACTGCTGCTGCCTGCCTGTCTTGCCTCCGAGTCTCAGCAGACCAGACAACAGCAGCGGCGAGCTGAGTTGCTGACAAGCCGGCGAACTCACCTCCGCCGGCCACCTCACACGCTGCTGCGTGCCCATCTGGCCTCCAAAGCACAGCAATGCAACAAGCTGAAAGGCTGACTGGCTGACTTGCCATGTTCCCCGCAACGCCTCTGGCCAATGCCTCAAGAGCAGAGGAACGGGGGAGGATCTGCAGGGAGGGGAGGTGCGTGCCTGGCGCAGCTGCCCGCCGCCCAGCAGGTCGCCGAGGCTGACGCCGGCAAACACGTGGACCACGTGGACAAAGTAGAGCTCGAACAGTTCGCAGCCGCACGAGTGCACGCGCCCGGCGTCGGAGGCGAGCATGCGCATGAGGCCCGCATAGTCGGCCAGCCAGCGCAGCATGCGCCAGGAGCTGGTCGTCAGCGCGGGCGCGTCGCGGCGGCGGCCTGCGAGCGGCGGCGGGCGCTGTTAAGGCCGCTGAGCTCGGACAGCTCGGTGCGCTGGCAGGCATGCTCGGCAGCTGGCTCGGCGGCCGAGCGGTGGGCGGGCTGATGCATGTCGTCGGTCCGCTGCGAAAGAGGAGTGAATTTGAAAATTGAGTGCAATCACATCATTGCTCATCCAAGAACGCTTGTATTCAAAGGCAAAGCTTCTTCCTGATCGTTTCCAGAACTTCCGCGAGGCGAAGCAGGGCCGCCAGGGCTGCGGCTGAAAGCCAGCCAGGGGGGAAACAGACACACCTGACGATGAGGCGGGCGAGTCCGGCGGCGTGCCGTCCTCCTCGCCGGCCTCAGGCTCCTCCAGGCCGCCGTTAGGCTCCCTGCCTGCAGCCGTGCCTGCAGCAAATGCATCAAAGCAGTTGTCTCAGTCTCGCAAGGGGAGCTGCACCAGACCAACATCGCAGCCACCTGCCCGTGAACAGAGCTGAAGTCAAGATCTGCGACTGCAGGAACGCGGCCGCTCGCCTGGCGCCTGCCGCTTCCAGGGATTGCCCTGCGCCACCCAGTCGAGGAAGGACTCCCCGACGGCTGCGGGCGGGGCCCCGGCTGCGCCGCCGCCGCCCCGCAGCGCCGCAGCGACGTCAGGCAGCCGCCCCTCGGGGGCCGGCAGCGGTTTCCAGCCCTCCTGCTCCAGCATCTGCTGCAGCGCCTGCGGCAGCACCGCTCCCAGCACATGAGCCCTGCTGGCTGAAAGGCAGGCCGGAAATGGCCGCGGCGCCTTTGAGCTGCCGGTGCCATGCCGCAAGCACATCGCCTTGACAGCACCAGGGAGCGCCATCAGGCATCAGTACCTAGGCATGTGTCAGACCAAGCTGCCTTGCGACCAGCTGCAGTGCAATTTGTCCTCAGCCGCTCTCAGGAGGGTGTGCTGGCGGCGTTCGAAGACAGCACAACTGGCCGGTGCCCAGAGCAACCACGAGGTGAGCGGGGACTGTGGGAGGCGGCGTGAGGGGGGGAGTGCCTGCAGATTGGCTGCATGGAAGGCCTGGAAGAAGCGGCCGGAGTGTCGTTGGGCGGCCTCCCGCAGGCCGGTCGCCTGCCGCCCGCTGAAGGCCTCGCCGACCCGCAGGATCGTCTGCGTCCACTCCAGCACCTGCTCCCAGCCGCGGGGAAACATTCAAGGTTTTCCGGTGTCAATCTGCGTTTCGATGTTCTGCTTCATCCTGGCTTGGTCTGTTCCCCCAGGCAGTCAGGAGGCATGCAAGAGGCAAGCAATGTGTGTCGTTAGCTCAGAGGGAAGCAGCTGCAATGTTGATCTTCAAGGACGCTCAGCCACAAGCTCCGTACTGGACACCAAGCAAAACATTCAGGAGCGAGGCGAGTAAGCCCCGGCGTGCTCACCTGCAGGAAGTGCTCTCCCTGAAATGCAGCCGGCGCGGCCAGCAGCATGGCCACCTTCCGGGCAGCTTCGTCCCAGACCTCCCCTCGCCGCTCCTCCAAGCTCCCGGCGACGGCCTGCAGGGAGGCGCCCCACGCCTCCTCTGCCCGCGCACGCGCCTCCAGGCTGTCCAAGTCGGAGGCATCTCCGACAGGGTCCGGCTCCGCCTGCGCGAAAGTCGCAGGGGGCTGTCAGGCAGCTGAGCAGAAGCTGGTCGACAGCTGCATGCGTGCAGACAGTCCTGGTCGCCGCGGATGCCTCATGATCACACATTGTCCCAGCCTGCTTGTGCAGACAGGGCCACCCCGCTGCGGCTGCGCAGCATGAGCTGCAATCCGGCTAGGTTTCTGGAAAGCAAGCAGCAGAGTAGGCTACAATGCGTATCGTGCAGCTTGGAGGCACGGAAGGCAGACTGCCACATGCAGCATGGCCCTACTGCAGAAGCGGCACCCCAGAGCAAGGAGGGGCCTGCCTCCTGCCCGCCCTGCCGCCCACTGCTAAAGTTGGCTGCCAGCATGGCATCTTCCAGCGCGTGCCGTGAGGCCCGCCGGCTGTGGGCGGCGCTGCCGAGAGCCGCGGGAGAGGAGCCTCTGGGGGCAGGGGGCTCTGTAGGATCTGCGTATGCTGTGCCTGTGTCCCCTCTGTCCTCTGCCGGCCTGCATGTGCCATCCCGGCGGGTCAGGCAGGCAAGACCCAGACAGCAAGTCATCAGCTTTCAATCTGCATCCTCGTCACCCGCCACCAGGCAGACAATCCTGCCCTGTTATCAGAGACTGCTGTCACAAAGCTCCTGCTGCAAATGCACGACCATTGGCGGCAGCGGGCATGAGCTGCCAGAGCACGGGGGCGCACCCAGCTGTGGCACCCCCTTCCTGGCCAGAGCCGTCAAGAGAGCTGGCACTCTCGCGAGGCTGCTCTGCGGCAGGAGATGCCAGCCGCGCGCGCAGCTCCGCCAGGCGCTCAGACTCTGCCAAGTGCTCCCTCAGGGCAACCTCATGCCACTGGCGCATGCGGGTGTGGCTGGCCAGGATGTCAAAGATGACCATCAGCACCTGCAGGCCAGCAGGCGGCAGTCTGTCTAATTGTGCACGCTGGGCTGGCAGCAGAGCTCTTGCTAGGCAAGACTTGGTGGCCACTTGCTCGGAGCAGTATTTCAAAGTTGCGCGGCAAGAGCACCAACTTCCCAGCCCTCTCGTAAGGGGGGAAGGGTATTTTGGCGGGAGATTTCAAATTCGAAACATATCACTTTTGGCGGGAAACGGACGCGCACCTTGGCCAGGCACTGCCTGAACAGGTCTGGCGGCAGCACCTTGACGATCTCAGGCAGCACGCTGCTGCTCCTGGCCTTGTCTTCCAGGCCGGCCCGCGTGAGCACCACGCCACGCACCGCCTTCAGGGTAGAGGAAGTTATGACCGCGCTGTAGGCGGCAGTTACTTCCTCGCCCAGGCTGTCGGAGCTGCCCAGGAAGCCGTAGCCCTCCAGGATCTGCGGCAGCTCACGAGTCAGACCCTCAGCCGCTATCAGATGCTAATGTGGGCTGCATGCGGAGCCAGGGACGGAGGAGCCTCTGGGAGCTGAGCACCCGGACATGTGCTCACACGCATTTGCGCTCGGCAGCCGGCATTACTGACAGCCACTGCGATGGGACGCCGGCCATGCGCACCACCTCCTCGAGCCGATCGCCAGCCATGTTGGAGGCTTCCGCACAGCAGCGCATGCCGCTTTCCCTGCCTTCACACCTGCCTGCCCTGCTTTGCCAATCAGGCTGGCAGGGGCGCCTCAGCAGGGGTGGGGGAGCCGCGCCTTGCAGTACTGGCCCGGCTCGAAGCCCGCGCAGACCGCCTGCAGCGCAGCCCCCATGCGGTGCACCGTGTCTCCGTACAGCCGGTTGAGCGTGGCCAGCAGCTCGCCGGTGACCGCGAGCGTCTGCAGCGACTCGAGCGATTTGCAGCACTGTGCGCACAGCCAGAAGCAGGCCGCGTAGTCTCCCCCCTCCTGCGCAGCCCTGCAGGCAGGAAGAAACGGCGATTGTGTAACTGAGCTGGGCAGGATGGGCCTGGCAGCGAGCTGAGGAAGCTGCGCGGCAGCTAGCTCTGAGCTGTGCAGGCAAAGGCTGCAGACGGGTGTGGTTTGCCGTCGGCTCACCGGCAGGCAGCGCAGCATCGTTTTGTCGCCCCCCTGAGCCTGAGCGCGCCCGCTGCCATGCCGCTGCGGCTTGCAGCAGGCCCACAACATTGCCACATGCCCGCCAATTGAAGCCAGATGCTCTGCTCAGCAGCGACCGCAGCAACTGGCCCTCCCACGCCGGCAAGGCAGCTCCCGCGCCGCCCGGGAGCGCCTCACTTGAGCTCCGAGTGCAGCGCGGACGCCTGCTGCAGCTTGGCCAGCACGCCCGCCATGTGAGCCAAGCCCTGCCGCTGCCGCTGCCGGTTGGCAATGCTGATGTTCGCCTCCACCTCCGTCTGAGAGGTGGCCAGCCGCTGCCGCGCGCCCTTCACCAGCTGCAGCGCTGCCTGCAGGAGCGCGGCGCCAACAGTCCCTTCAGGCGCGTTCAGGGGCTGCGACAGCCCAGGACAGAACTGTAGAATCACGCTGGGACGATGTTCCCAGAACAAGCACTGGAAAAACAAGTGGAAATGTGTGCCAGCTCGATGGTCCCTTCCCTGTGGCTTGAAAGAGTGCAATCGTCAGTCCATGCGCCAGCAGCACTGCATTCTCTCCTCATTGATTCGGCCCGACATGCCTGCCTGCGCACGCTCTGCAGGAGATGTCTGCCCCCGGCAGCACGCGTGCCTGCAGGTCGGC